>JAKCPB010002007.1:0-147200 GCA_021442155.1 Cymbidium sinense | reverse complement strand
GGTTTAGAATTTGGGGGTTTGGTTTAGGGTTTAGGTTTAGGGTTTTAGGAGTTTAGGTTTAGGTTGTGGGTTTAGGGTTTTAGGGTTTAAGGGATTAGAGTTAGTTTTAGGGTTTAGGGCATAGGGTTTAGGATTTAGTGTTTTAGGTTTTTTTATATTAGTAAACCAAATGGTTTAGGTTTATTTAGTTTATTATTTTATTATTTATTTATTAGAGTTTATTTTATTTTTTATTTTTATTTAGGTTTATTTTTATTTTTATTTAGTTTAGTTTATTTATTTTATTTTAAGTTTTTTATTTTAGTTTATTTTTTAAGTTTAGGTTTATTTTTTAGTTGATTTTTTTTTTTTTGTTTAGGTTTAAGTTTTAAGTTTTTATTTTATGTTTATTTTTAGGTTTTATTTTTTAGTTTATGTTTAGGTTAATTTTTAGTTTATTTTATTTTATTTAGTTAAGGTTTAGGTTTAGGTTTAGTTTACTTTAGGTTTAAGTTTAGGTTTTCTTTATTTTAGTTTAGGTTTAAGTGTACTTTATTTTGTATATTATATTTTTTTTAGGTTTAGGTTTATTTTTTAGTTTAAGGTTTAAGTTTTATTTTTTAGGTTTAGGTTTTATTTAGTTTTTATTTTATTTTATTTTAGGTTTATTTTATTTTAATTCTATGTTTAGTTTTTATTTTCTTTAGGTTTTTTGTTCTTAGGTTTATTTCATTTTTTAATTTAGTTTAGGTTTTTATTTATTTTATTTTAGTTTATTTTTATTTTTATTTTATTTTATTTTTATTTTAGGTTTAATTATATTTTGTTTTATTTTTTATTTTATTTAGGTTTAGGTTTTTTTATTTATTTTATTATTAGGTTTCATTTAGTTTTAGTTTAGGTTTTTAGGTTTTTAGGGTTTAGGATTTACAGTTTATGGTTTACCTCTAGGGTTTCGGGTTTATGATTTTAGAGTTATGGGTATTAGGGTTTAGGGTTGGGTTTTGGATTTATTAGGGTTTAGTGGTTTGATTTAGGTTTAGGGTTTAGGGTTTAGGGTTTAGGGTTTAGGGTTAAGTTTAGTTTAGAGTTGAGTTTAGGATTTTTAGGTTTAGGAGTTTAGGGTTAGTTTAGGGTTTAGGGTTTAGGGTTTTATTATTTAGGGTTTTGGGTTTAGGGTTTAAGTTTTAGGGTTTAGGGTTTAAGTTTCTGGGATTAGGGTTTAAGGTTTAGGATTTTTTAGGGTTTAGGGTTTAGGGTTTTTTGGTTTAGGGTTTTTAAAATTAGTAAACAGGTTTAGGTTTATTTAGTTTATTTAGTTAATTTTAAGTTTTTTGATTTATGTTTATTTTATTTTTTTGGTTTAGTTTATTTATTTTAGGTTTTATTTTAGTTTAGGTTTTATTGTAGTTTATTTTTTAGCTTTAGGTTAAGGTTTATGCTTTTTTTTGGTTAGTTTTATTTTTATTTTATTTTTTAGGTTTAGGTTTTATTTTTAATTTTTAGGTTTAGGTTTATGTTTTTTTTTTTTTTTTTGGTTTAGGGTTTAGGTTTATATTTTAGGTTTACTTTTATTATTTTAGGTTTAGCTTTATTTTTAGTTTATTTTATTTTATTTAGTTTAGGATTTAGGTTTAATTTATTTTAGGTTTAGGGTTTATTTATTTTAGTTTATTTTAGGTTGAATTTATTTTTTTTATTTGAGGTTTAGGTTTTTTTTTAGTTTAGGGATTAAGTTTTATTTTTTATTTATTTTAGGTTAATTTTTTAGGTTTAGATTTTTATTTAGTTTTTATTTGATTTTATTTTTATTTTATGTTTACTTTTTATTTTATTTAGGTTTTTTATTTCTAGGTTTATTTTTCCTATTAGTTTAGTTAGGTTTTTATTTATTTTATTTTAGTTTAATTTTTATTGTATTTTTATATTTGGGTTTAGGTTTAGGTTTTAGTTTAGGTTTTTATTTTATTTAGGTTTAGGTTTTTTTATTTATTTGATTTTTAGGTTTTATTTAGTTTAAGTTTAGGTTTTTAGGTTTTTAGGGTTTAGGATTTAAGTTTTAGGGTTTAAGGTTTAGGGTTTAGGGTTGTAGGTTTTAGGGTTTAGGGTTTAGGTTTGTTGATTTAGGGTTTTAGGGGCTTAGGGTTTAGGTTTAGTGTTTAGGTTTTAGGGTTTAGGGTTTTAAGGTTTAGGTTTTAGCATTTAGGGTTGTAGGTTTAGGGTTCAGGGTTTGGGGTTTAGGGTTCATTTTTGGGTTTAGGGTTAGGGTTTATTTATTTATTTATTTATTTTATTTTGTTTAGATTAAGTAAACTTGTAGGTTTAGGTTTATTTAGTTTATTTTTTATTTATTTTAGTTTATTTTTTATTTATTTATATTTAGGTTTATTTTTTACTTTTATTAAGTTTAGTTTATTTATTTTAGGATTCTTTATTTTAGTTTAGGTTTTATTTTAGTTTATTTTTTAGGTTTAGGTTTAGGTTTATTTTTTTAGTTTAGTTTTATTTTTATTTTTTTATGTTTAGGTTTTATTTTTTTATTTTAGCTTTTGCTTTAGGTTTTTATTTTTTATTTTAGGTTTAGGTTTTAGGTTTTTATTTTTGGTTTATTTTTAGGATTTATTTTCTAGTTTAAGTTTATGTTTATTTTTAGTTTATTTTATTATATTTAGGGTTTAGGTCAAGGTTTAGGTTTAAGTTTTATTTATTTTGGTTTAGTTTATTTTAGTTTAGGTTTATGTATATTTTTTTAGGTTTAGGTTTAAGTTTTATTTTTATTTATTTTAGGTTTATTTTTTTTTATTTGGGTTTTATTTAGTTTTATTTTATTTTATTTTAGGTTTATTTTATTTTTTTATTTTAGGTTTATTTTTTTTTAGGTTTAGGGTTTAGGTTTTAGGGTATAAGATTTATGGTTTATGGTTTAGGGTTTAGAGTTTAGGGTTTAGGTATTAGGGTTTAGGGTTTTAGGGTATTTTATGTTTTTTTAAAAAAGAGAAAAATTCATTTTCAACATTTTTCCTTTTCGATTTCATCGACCAAGTAACACACCAAGTTCTCTACGACACAGCGATATAGATAAAAATGAGCATAGAAATCAAAACACTAGATAACTAAGCTGTCTCTGGAAAGACAGTTTATAATCATCGGTCGTCGTTCTTGGTTTCTCATTCCCACGGAACCAACGGCCTCTCAGTAGCGGGATCCACCATCATATCCTCGATCTCTCACTCTACCACCATGGTTGTAACCTCTCCTCTCATCATATTTTCACCACCTCCATATCCACCACCTCTAGATCCCCACACCTTTGATAATGTGCCTTCGCCTTCACCTCGACCAAACCACAGGTTGATGGTGATGTTCCACCATCAAGGTTTTGCCATTCTTAGGGTTTAGGTTTAGGTTTATTAGGTTTTAAAGTTTATGTTTATTTTTAATTTATTTAGTTACTTTAGGTTTAGCTTTAGGGTTAAGGGTTTAGGATTTAGGGTTTTAGGGTTTAAGATTTTAGGGTTTAGGGTTTAAGGTTTAGGGTATTTTGTGGTTTAGGGTTCAGGGTTTAAGATTTAGGGTTATATGTTTAGGGTTTAGGGTTTAGGGCTTTTTTTAACTTAAGTAAACTGGTAGGTTTAGGTTTAGTTAGTTTATTTTTTATTTATATTACTTTATTTTTTTCTTTATGTTTACTTTATATTTTTATTTAGTTTAGTTATTTAATTTTAGGATTATTTATTTTAGTCTAAGTTTTTAAGTTTAGTTTATTTTTCAGGTTTAGGTCTGGGTTAATGTCTATTTTTTAGTTTAGTTTTTTTTTTTCAGGTTTAGGTTTCATTTTTTATTTTTAGGTTTAGTTTTAGGTTTTTTTATTTAATTTTAGGTTTAGGTTTGGTTTTATTTTTTTATTTTTATTTTATTTATAATTTAGGTTTATTTATAGTTTATTTTCTATTATTTAGTTTAGGGTTTAGATTTAGTTTATTTTAAGTTTAGATTTAGGTTTTATTTATTTTAGTTTAGGTTTAGGTTTATTTTATTTTGTTTTTTTTTAGTTTTTTTTTTTTTTGGTTTGGGTTTAAGTTTTATTTTATTTTAGGTTTATTTTTTTAGGTTTAGTTTTATTTAGTTTTCTTTTATTTTATTTTAAGTTTATTTTATTTTATTTTTAGTTTTATTTATTTTATTTAGGTTTTTAAGTTTTTAGGTTTATTTTAATTTTTAGTTTAGTTTAGGTTTTTTTTATTTATGTTTAGGTTTTATTTATTTATATAATTTCTAGATTTTATTATGTTTAAGTTTAGGTTTTTAGGTATTTAGGGTTTAGCGTTTAGGGTCTATGGTTTAGGGTTTAGTGTTTGGTGTTAAGGGTTTAGGCTTTAGGGTTAGATTTTAAGGATTAGGGTTAAGGGTTTAGTGTTTAGGGTTTTATGGTTTAGGGTTTAGGGATTAGGGTTGTAAGTTTAAGGTTTATGGATTTTTTTATTTTTTTTATTTTTTAAATTAAATAAACTAAAGGTATAGTATTTAGCTTATTTAGTTTATTTTTTATTTATTTTGGTTTATTTTGCTTTTTATTTGTATTTAGGTTTTTTTATTTTTATTTAATTTAGTTTTTTATTTTAGTTTATTTTTTAGGTTTAGGTTTAGGTTTAGGTTTATTTTTTAGTTTAGTTTTATTTTTTAGGTTTAGGTTTTATTTTTTTATTTTTAGGTTTAGGTTTAGGTTTTAGGTTTCTATTTTAGGTTTATTTTAGGTTTATTTTTAGGTATTATTTTTAAGTTTAGGTTTAGGTTTATTTTTAGTTTATTTTATTTTATTTAGTTTAGGTTTAGGTTTAGGTTTAGTTTATTTTAGGTTTAGGTTTAAGTTTCATTTATTTTAGTTTAGTTTATCTTAAATTAGGTTTAAGTTTATTTTAATTTTATTTTAGGTTTAGTTTTTTAGTTTAGGGTTTAGGTTTTATTTTATTATTTTTATTTTATTTTTTAGGTTTAGGTTTTCTTTAGTTCTTATTTTATTTTATTTTAGGTTTATTTTAGTTTAGTTTTTATTTTTATTTTATTTGTATTTTAGGATTAAGTTTAGGTTTAGGTTTTAGTTTATGTTTTTATTTTATTTTATTTTATTTTGGTTTAGGTTTTTTATTTATTTTATTTTTTAGGTTTTATTTAGTTTAGGTTTTTAGCTTTTTAGGGTTCAGGGTTTTGGGTTTAGGTTTTAGGTTTTATTTTAAGTTTATTTTTAGGTTTTATTTTTTAGTTTAAGTTTTGGTTTATTTTTAGTTTATTTTATTTTATTTAGTTTAGGGTTTAGGTTTAGGTTTAGGTTTTATTTATTTTAGTTTAATTTTTTTTATTTTATTTATTTATTTTTATTTTATTTATATTTTATTTAGTTATTTATTTTTTATTTTATTTTATTTTTATTTTATTTTTTTAGTTTTTATTTATTTAGGTATTTATAGGTTTATTTTATTTTAGTTTAGTTTAATTTTTTATTTATTTTATTTTTGTTTATTTTAAATTTTATTTTATTTTATTTTAGGTTTAGGTTTAGGTTTAGTTAAGTTTTTATTTTATTTTATTTAGGTTTAGGTTTTTATTTTATTTTTAGGTTTATTTACTTTAGGTTTTTTTTTTAGGAGTTAGGTTTGGTTTTGGTTTAGGGTTTAAGGTTTATTTGGTTTAGGTTTAGGGTTTGTGCTTTAGGGTTTAGGGTTTTAGGTTTAGGGTTTAGGGTATAGGTTTAGGGTTTATTTAGGTGTAGGTTTAGGGTTTTAGGGTTTAGGGTTTAGGGTTTAAGATTAGGGTTTATTAGTTTAGGTTAGGGTTTAGGTTTAGGTTTAGGGTTTTATTAGTTTAAGTTTTAGTTTAGTTTAGTTTTTTTAGGGTTAGTTTAAATTTAAGGTTTAGGGTTTAGGGTTTAGGTTTAGGGTTTAGGTTTAGGGTTAGGTTAGTTTTAGGGTTTGGATTAAAATTTAGGTTTTATGGTTTAGGGTTTAAGGTTTAAGATTTTTTTTTAGTTTAGTTAGTTTATTTTATTTTTTATTTTTATTTTGGTTTATTTATATATTTATTTAGTTTATTTTATTTAGTTAAGGTTTATTTATTTTATTTTAGTTTTTTATTTTAGTTTATTTTTTAGGTTTATGTTTAGGTTTAGGTTTATTTTTATTTTTTAGGTTTAGGTCTTATTTTTTTTAGATTTAGGTTTAAGTTTAGCTTTTTATTTTACTTTTTTAGGTTTCAGTTTTAGCTTTCTGTTTTAGGTTTCCTTTTAGGTTTTATTTTTTAGTCTAAGTTTAGGTTTTTTTTGAGTATATTTTATTTTATTTAGTTTAGGGTTTAGGTTCAATTTATTTTAGGTTTAGGTTTATTTTATTTTATTTTAGATTTATTTATTTTAGTTTAGGTTCAAGTTTATTTTATTTTATTTATTTTAGGTTTAGTTTTTTTTAAGTTTAAAGTTAATGTTTTATTTTTTATTTATTTTTAGGTTTTATTATTTGTTTATATTTTAGGTTTATGTTTTTATTTAGTTTTTCATTTTTTATTTTTGGTTTATTTTATTTTTATTTTTCATTTTGTTTTTATTTTACTTAGGTTTTTATTTTTCAATTTAGTTTAGGTTTTTATTTAATTTATTTTATTTTAGTTTTTATTTTTTTATTTAATTTTATTATTAAGTTTAACTTTAGGTTTAGGTTTTAGTTTAGGTTTTTATTTTATTATATATTTTTATTTTATTTAGGTTTATGTTTTTTATTTAATTATTTTTAGGTTTTATTTAGTTTAGGTTTAGCTTTTTAGGTTTTCAGGGTTTAGGGTTTAGGGTTGTAGGTTTTAGGGTTTAGGGTTTCAGGCTTAGGCTTTTAGGGTTTAGGGTTTAAGTTTTAGGGTTTAGGGTTTAGAGTTTTTTGGTTTAAGGTTCATGATTTAGGGTTGTAGGTTCAGGGTTTAGGGTTAGTTTTAGGGTTTAGGGTTTATGGTTAGGGTTATTTTTTTATTTTTTTAATTTTTAAGTTTTAGGTTTATGTTTTAGCTTTAGGGTTCAAGTCTTACTTTAGGATTTAGGGGTTTTGGTTATTTTATTTTAATAGAGAAAAAATTTAGGTTCAACATTTCTTCTTTTTGATTTCATCAACCAAGTAACACACCAAGTTTGCTAAGACACAAGCGATGACATAGATAAAAAATGAGCACACATAGAGCAAATCAAAAACCCTAGATAGAGTCTCTACTTATAATGACATAGTTCCATAAGCGGATTGGATGGTTCTTAAGTTTCTCTAGTTCCCCACCAGGCTTTTTGGTGGCGAGATCCACCATCATATCCCAATCTCTCCCTCCACCATGGTTGTAACCTCATCACTCCTCCCACCTCTGCCTTTCTCAGACCACCACCTCCATATCCACCGGCCTGGAGATCCCCTCCCCGATTGTCCTCCACCTTATCTCCCCTTTGCCATCTAGACTAAGCTTTGGTTTTGGTGATGTTCCATCAGATTATTCTCATTTAGGTTTAGGTTTAGGTTTATTGGGTTTTAGGGTTTAGGTTTATTTTTTAATTTATTTAGTTACTTTAGGTTTAGGTTTAGTGTTTGGGGTTTAGGGTTTAGGGTTTAGGGTTTATGGTTTAGGGTTTTAGGGTTTATGCTTTTTGGTTTTTGGGGTTTAGGTTTAGGGTTTAGGGTTTGGGTTTAGTTTTTAGGGTTTAGGGCTTAAGGTTTAGGGCTTAGTGTTTTTTAGGGTTTATGATTTAGGGTTATAGGTTTAGTGTTGTAGGTTTAGGGTTTAGGATATAGGGATAGTTTTAGGGTTTAGGTTTAGCATTAAGTTAAGGGTTTTAAAGTTAGTTTAAGTTTATTTTTATTTTATTTATTTTAGTTTATTATTTAGTTTTTTATTTTAGTTTATTTTTTATGTTTAGGTTTAGGTTTTGGTTTATTTTTTAGTTGAGATTTACTTTTATTTTATTTTATTTTTGGTTTAGGTTTATGTTTTTTGGTTTTTAGGGTTTAGAGTTTACAGTTTAGGGTGTAGGATTTAGGGTTTAGGTTTTAGAGATTTAGGGTTTAGGGCTTTAGGGTTTAGGGTTTAGTGTTTAGGCTTTAGGTTTTAGGGTTTAGGGTTTAGGGTTTAGGGTTTAGGTTTTAGGGTTTAGGGTTTATGGTTTAGGGTTTTGGGTTTGGGGTTTAGGTTTTAGGTGTAGGGATTAGGTTTAGGGTTATAGGTTTAGGGTTTAGGGTTTAGGGTTTAGGTTTTATTTTATATTTTTAGGTTTTTATTCTATTTTTTAGGTTTAGGTTTTAGGTTATTATTTTAGGTTTATTTTTAGGTTTTATTATTTAGTATGGGTTTAAGTTTAATTTTAGTTTATTTTCTTTTCTTTAGGGTTTAGGTTTAGGTTTAGGGTTATTTTAAGTTCATGTTTAAGTTTTATTTATTTTAGTTTTGGCTTAGGTTTATTTTGTTTTTATATTAGGTTTAGGTTTTATTTAGCTTAGGGTTTAGGTTTTATTATTTATTTATTTTTAGGTTTATTTTTTAGGTTTAGGTTTTCATTTAGTATTTATTTATTTTATTTTAGGTTTATTTTATTTTAATTTTAGATTTAGTTTTTATTTTATGTAGGTTTTTTATTTTTCTAGTTTAGTTTTGGTTTTTATTGAATTTATTTTAGTTTAGTTTTTGTTTGCTATCTTATTTTCTTTTTAGGTTTAGGTTTAGGTTTTAGTTTAGTTTCTTTTAATTTTTTTATATTTTGGTTTAGTTTATTTATTTATTTTTTTTAGTTTATTTAGTTTAGATTTAAGTTTTAAAGGTTTAGGGTTTAGGTTAGTTGAGGTTTAGGGTTTAGGGTTTAAGTTTTAGGATTTAGGGTTTAGTTTAGGTTTATATTTAGGGTTTAGGGTTTAGGGTTTAGAGTTTTAGGGTTTAGGGTTTAGGTTTTAGCATTTTAGGGTTTAGGGTTTTAAAGTTTAAGTTTAAGGTTTAGGGTTTAGGGTTTAGTGTTTACTTTAGGGTTTAGTGTTTAGGATTTAGGGTTTAGGGTTTAGGTTAAAGGATTAGGGTTTAGTTTTAGGTTTAGTTTTAGGTTTAGGTTTTGGATTATGGTTGGTTTTAGGGTTTAAGTTTAGTTTAGGGTTTAGGGTTTAGGGTTTATTTAGGTTTAGGGTTTTGTGATTTAGGTTTAGGTTTAGGGTTTTTCTTTAGGGTTTAGGATTTAGGGTTTATGGTTTAGGGTTTAGGGTTTTAGTAGTAAATTGTTTAGTTTTAGTTTTAGTTTATTTTATTTTTTATATTTATTTTAGGTTTATTTTTTATATTTATTTAGTTTATTATTTTTTTTATTTTATTATTTTATTTATTTTTTATTTTATTTTATTTTATTTTATTTTTATTTTATTTAATTTTATTTAGTTTAGGTTTATTTATTTTTTTAGGTTTATTTTATTTATTTTTTTTTGTTTATTTTAGGTTTAGGTTTTTTTTTTAGGGTTTAGTTTATTTATTTATTTTTTGGTTTTATTTTTTTAGGTTTATTTTTTATTTAGATTTTATTATATTTTATTTTAGGTTTATTTTATTTTATTTATTTTAGTTTTTATTTATTTAGGTTTTTTTTTATTTTAGGTTTATTTTTTTTTTAGTTTAGTTTAGGTTTTATTTATTTTATTTTAGTTTATTTTATTTTATTTTCTTTTTAGGTTTAGATTTTAGTTTTAGATTAAGTTTTATCTTATTTTATTTTTTTTTATTTTATTTAGGTTTAGGTTTATTTATTTTTTTTTTAGGTTTTATTTTTAGGTTTAGGTTTTAGGTTTTTTTAGGTTTAGGGTTTTAGTTTAGGGTTTAGGTTTAGGTTTTAGTTTATGGTTGTAGGTTTTGTTATGGGTTTAGGGTTTTAGGGTTTAGGGCTTAGGGTTTAGGGTTTAGGGTTTTAAGGTTTAGGGTTTAGGGTTTCGGGTTGTAAGTTTAGCATTTAGGGTTTAGGGTTTAGGGTTAGGATTTTTTTCATTTTTTTATTTTATTTTTTTATTTTTTAAAATTAAGTAAACTGGTAGGTTTAAGTTTATTATTTTTATTTTTTATTTATTTTATTTCATTTTATTTTTCATTTTTATTTAGGTTTATTTTTATTTTTATTTAGTTTAGTTTCTTTATGGAGTATAACTTTAGTTGTACAAGTTATAATGGTGGTGTTATGATGTTAGGTGAACAAGTCATTAAAAAGTGTTTAGGGTTTAGGCTTATTTTCATTTTTATTTATTTTTGTATTTTATTTTATTTAGTTTATTTATGGAGGGTTTAGGGTTTAAACATAACATCAAACAACTATATAAACTATCGTAAAAGAATAAAAGGCAGTCTTGTAGATAGGTCGAAGAGAGAAAATATGGGTAGCCAGAGCTCTACCCTTATACAACTAGAATATTAAAGAATAATTATAATTGTATTAAATCTATGGGGTCTTCTTTCTTCATATCTCCATTTATTTGGTCCCTTCTTTTAATTTGGATGGTGCTTGCTTCAAAGGCATCCACACGGATAAAAGCCTTGACCATTGCTCATCTAATCTCAGCACTAATCCATTCCTATTACAAAAATTATATTTATGTGGGAAAAGTAAATCTAACTACACTTGCAAAATAGAGGTTAGCTAAATATACATATAATCTCAAGTAATTTATTTTTAAGCATCCTTAAGCACCCAGAAAATATGATTAGGCTAATATTGGCTATCATCTAGACTGAAACATACACCCTAACATCCAATAAAATAATACATCAAAAACAAAACATCACATCATACACCATCTAACTTAGAGCTAGAAGTGACTCAATTCTAATGTGTGTATTAATGCTTGTGGTAAGTCTTGTTAGGCATTAGTATTGTATTTTCTAAGTGTAGAAGGATTCAATTTAAAATGAAAGGTTGATTTCACTTGTAGTAGTTTAATTGATTTGAGAATTTTAATTTGTGTTTTATTTTGTTACATTTGATTAGAAGTAGCAACTAAGTGTTATATAGAGAGGAAAAGAGGACTTCCCTCTTTCATCCATACCTTAAGTCACTTTATAAAGTATACTAATTTGATTTAGGTCTCTTTAGTGAATGGATTATTAAATGATCTAATTAATCCTAAGTTTAGGTTCAGATTAAATAATCTATTCAAAATGAAAGGCATCTTAAGATTAATTTAATTAAATTACTACCACATGACATATATTAAATCATTCTTTTCCATCACATGTAACATGCATATTATTTATACATGCAACATATTTTAGCACACTCAAATGATGAATGTATGTGCATGTTTAGAGTTTATATTTTATTGATTGAATTGTTTAATCATATTAATTTAAAACTTTATCCAAATTCTTATACAAAAAGGACATAAGAATGAAATTAAATAGTCATGTGCCATTGTTAAACCAAGGAAGTGAGGTAATCAAACGACCTCCTTGGAGCTAGCTAAAGCCTCATATTCTCAGGATGTCCAAACTATATACCCATTTGCATTCAAACATATGTAAATTGGTATACATGAACATATAAAGTAAGCTCCAAATCATATGGCTAATTAATTGAACTAGTTAGTCAATTATGAATGCTTGCAATTTTAATATAAAATGGGATTTTCATTCACTAATCACATACACATATACATGTACATAGGAAAACATGTCATTGTTAAAATGGGAAGTTAGGTAATCAAATGACCTCCTTGACTAAACCTATTCCCGAGATGTCTAGACTATCTACTTGCTGTTCTTGGACACACATGGATGCATACATAAATGAGGTAAGAAAACCATGCAAAGATTGTATATTTTTTTGATTGTATCATTTATATATATGAATTAAAGTTCTATCCAAATTCTAATGTTGAAATACATAAGAATGAAATCAAATGGGTATGTGTTGTTAAACTAGGGAAGTGAGGTAAACAAATGACCTCCTTAGGGCTACCAAAGCCTCGTGTTCCCATGTTCAAACCATATTAGCATTCAATCTTATATAAATCAACACTTGAATTGAGGAAGAGAACTCAACATTCATACACTTAAGCTATAAGCACATGCATTTCTTATGTATTTATAACTAGCATCATAACACATATTATTATTCATTTATAAGCTTTTGAAAAATACATTTGGATTTAATTATGATAATGTAATGCATATATTAAATTAAACAACCACATTCAAACTTACATAAAGGAAATCCATTTTATTTTACTTGATTTTGAAAAGATGGATGCATGAATTCAAATGACATACCAAATTTAACATGATTGGAAAGAGGACAATCAAATATAAGCATGTGATTCATTCAACCAAACTAGTTCTTAAGGATAATCAAATCAAATAAGATTATTTAAAACAAACAAAAGCTTCTTTATTAATAAAGTTTTAGATTTAATTTGATTTAAAGAGGATAAGAGAAATCATCACTTGTTGTTTTACATTCCCACATTAGTGATTTGATTTAATTAAAGAAAATGTAATTAAGTTGATTTTATGGGTTAATTAAGTTGAACCCTTAATTAGATGAATTAATTACCCTTACCTATGTCACCTTAAAGTAATTAACTAAATAATTATGAGCCAACATGATATGCATGGAAAATAAACTTGTAATGATCCTAAGAAATAAAAGGGGCCTAATGCAATTTGCTCATGGTTAATAGTTAATTAATTACGAGACTTAATCAATTACTCTTTTGGTTTTCACACACATGTGCACTAACCATATTTTTATTACTTTTCTAGGTTATTAAATAACTAAAGATCTATTGCATGATTTAATTAATTTAGGTCTAATGTGATTATGATTTCAATTTGATTAACTGATTTAATTAATTAGTTAAATCTTAATTAAATTCATTTTAAAATAGGGTGAAATGAACTTAGGAAAGGGGTCCCAAGAGTTTCAATTCACTTACTATTGAACAATGATTAATAAACTTAATTAACAATTTATTACTATTCATGAGATTAATAAATCATTAATTAACTTAAAGTAGTTAAGGTTTAATTAGTCAATTTTCTAATTAAGTGAGCAATAAATCCCAAGAAAATCATGGGAGGTAGAGGTCATCCTACTAAATTAACCCACAAAATTTGGGATTAATTACTCAAGTAATTATGGAGTAATTAAGCTAATTAATTTTATAATTAAACCTTAATTACTGTTCAAACTTAGTTAACATCATTGTTAATTAATTCTCTTCTAAAATACTGTTAAAATGTGTATTTATTTGCATTTTTATTCTATATGATTTTTTATGATTTTTAGAAGTTTCGAAAATTAAAAATAATTAATTAAGACTAATTAAAGCCCAATCCTATTGGTGCCATGTGGCGCGCTAACGCGACGTACTTTCTATGTGGCGTCATAGGATTGGTTGCTTAAAACTTATATGACTTAGCACCAGGTGGCGGTGGTGAACGTGCTTTCTCGTCCATCATCCAATCTAAGATCAGCCGACTTTGATTAATCCTACATCTTAATAAGATTAAATCAGAATGATCTAGCAAATCTAACACAACCGTTCATTCTGATCATGTAGAATGGACGGTGCGTCAACTAGCATCATGCGAGTGAGGAAGAATGGTGTCCATCCACCATTGCTCACTTGATTCGAGCTTACCCGAGCTTGGATCACTCCAAATGGATCCCACACCTTTACGTATCGATCAGAGGGAATCCAATGGTCAAGATCACATGAGATGCAAGATTTTTACAAAAAGCTCCAACCCATTTTTTCCTAAGGATCTATTTTGAAAGCAAACCTCATGGAAGTTCAAGACCGAAAGCTCAAACGATTAGGGAAACTTTATCTAGTGGAGATGAAGTCCTGTTGAGCATCAATTGGATTAATTCCTTGATGTTCGCTTGAAATGCCATAAACCAATGATTTGGAGCTCAACTTTGATCAAAGTCCCACCTCTGGTGCTCAAAAAGCTTGGAAGATGATTCATTCTTGCTCGATGAGGCCTAGAAAGGTGCGTGCAAAGTTAATTTGAGTTCGATGGAGAAATGGAAAAGTTAGGTAGGAAAAGAAGTGTCCTATTTCACGAAGGATGGGAATGGAATTTTTTTATCAAGGAATGAGCTTGGGAGCTTAAGGAATGGCTCTAACGGCTCATCTTGTGTAGCTAGGGCTCTGATGAATGATTTTTGTTTGTGTTTGGGTGGAAATGATGGGGTGTATACCCCCTTCATCTTGATCGGACAGTGGGATCAAGTTTGGCTTCTAATGGTTGTAGCCATCTTAGGGAGTCATGGGTTGCGGAGGAGGAGTTGGCTCGGCTTGGTTTGTTGAAAGTGTGGAGGTGGCCAAGAGGAATCATGGATGTCCTATGGGTTTCAAATGCTCCAATGGAGGGTGAGGTGATTTCACCTCCCATGGGTCATAATGACTCAACCACCCCAGGGTCAGTTGGGCGGTGTCTAGGTGCTGGACCATTGGAGAGTACTTTATGGCCAATGGAATGGAAATGACAACTTAGATAGGTGATTTATCTATTGTGATTCCCCTAATCAAAGGGTAGAATGATCATTTAGCATTGTACTTGATTTTGGCAGATTTAAAATGAGCCTAAAGTGGGTTAGCCCAAATTTTAAGTCAATTGGAGTGAATTTGGTTAGGTTTGGCTCAATTTGACTCATTTAGGTCAAAATGGGTTAGGTTGGGTCAAGTTGACCAATTGGTCAAATTGTCAAACCAAGGGTTGGGCCAAGTTCATATGATCATTTGGGATGTTTTGGTTCAATTGGTTTGGTTTAGTTTGGCTTATATTTGATTTTGGCTCATTTGAATTCATTTGGGTCAAATGGGTTAAGTTTACTAATTTGACCAAATTGGCCAAATTAGCTTGGGTTGGGTGTTGGTTTGGGTTTAGTTGACCAATTGAAGATGATTGTAGGCTTTGGCTTCAATTAATTTAGTTGGTTTTGATTTAGAACTTGAACCTTTAGTCAATTAATTTGGTTAAGTAGGTCACTGAGTTCAATTAGGTCCAATCATGGCTTTAGTCAAGTTTAACAATCAATTTTTAATGAACTTGAGCCATTGGTTTAAAATTAATTTGGTTTATATTTTGATTTGACCCAATTTGGCCTAGGTCAATTTGGGTCAACTTGGGTCAAGAGGCCAATTGGGTTTGGTTTGACTCAATTGAAGGTCAAGTCATATTCAAATATTGATTTTGATTTGCTATGAATCATTGGTTTCAAGGGATTTGGTTTAAGTTGCAATTTGGCTAGTTTGGGTTCATATGAGTTAAGGGTTGACTTGGTTTGACACAATTTGTGATAATTGATTAACCTAGGGAGATCAATAATCATGATGGGAGGTTTTGATCGGCTTGGTTCAATCCAATTTGGGTAGGATTAGAACTTGGGTCAAATAGGTTAAATTGGCCACTTTGGGTCAAGTGGACCAAATGGGTTTAGTTGGCTTGATTTTTGGTTGAGTTTGATTTAGTTGAGTTTATATATGGATTTGGGATTGATATATAAATTCAATTACAATTAACAGGTTCAAATGGGTTTTGGTTCATTTGAACATTTCAAGTCAAAAGGGTTAAGTTGGGTTTGACTCGGGTTGATTTTGGTTTGGCTTGATGATTGTAGATCTTATTTATATTTGTGAATATGATTGAATGTATGATTGATTCATGAGAAAATCAATTGAATTTGGGTTTTCGATTGAAAGAATTTGGCTAAGTCCATGGAGTTGGGTCATGTGGCTTAGGTTTGTATTTTGATTTGGTTTGATTTAGTTTTAATGATTTAAATGTATATTTCATTTAAATTTGTGAAGATGATTGAAAATATGATTAATTTGTGAGAAAATCAATTGAGTATGACTTGATTTGGATTAAGATTTGGCTAAGTCCATGGGATAGGTTATATGGCTTAAGAAGGGTTTTGATTTAATTTGATTTAGTTTGATTTAGTTTTGATCATTTGAATGTAGATTTAATTTATATTTTAGAAGATGATTGAAGATATAAATTTATTGTGAGAAAATCAATTGATTTTAGAATGATTTGGATTAAGATTTGGCTAAGCCCATCGGATAGGTCCTCTAACTTAGGAAGGGTTTAAAGTTTGGATTTGATCATAGGCTTCAACCATTTGTTTTTGGAATTTGGGTTTGGATTTGAATTTAATGTTTGAATTGAATTTTAGGTTTGGTTTGAGAAGGTGAACATGGATTAGATTTGGGTTGTATGGTAGATGAATTATCATAATCCATAATTCATAACATAATCTATGGTTAAGTCTTTAGGCTTAGGTTAAGTGTTTACCTAATTGTTAGAAGTGTCTTATGACTAAGAAAGTCTTAGTGTTAAGAAGACTCCTAAGTCTAAGATGGGAAGATTGAATTTGCACTCCAAAAGTGAGGTCAATAGGCCTTAGACTCCATTGTGTTGCCCTTGGAGATAGATGATTGGAAGACCAAAGCCAAGTTTCACATTATAGACTTGCATACATATTTCAATGTTTTGGTTGGGAGACCATGGATACATGAGACCAACATAGATTCATCCTGTCTACATCAGTGTATGAAGTATATGGGAAATGGCTACTATCTCAAAGGAGATCTCAAGCCATTTATAGTTCACGAGGTCGGCATATATGATGATGCGGCTTACTACGTCCCTCAAAATCAACAAGTCTATTCTTGAACTTGGCCAAAGTTTAAAAAGAAAAAGAAAAAAGAAAAGAAAATAAAAGAAAAAAAGAAAGAGAAAATGAAAAAGAAAATAAAGGGAGTGGAAATAGACTTGGAGGATGAAGTGGACATTAGATTCTATTCAAAGTTTGTTACTCCATTGAACATTTGGATGACAAGTGACCTCCACCGAGGCGGAGGAAGAGAGGAGGAGGCAATCTGGGGTGGAAAACCTTCTTATTGACCACCCAATAGAAGATATGTCCCAACTACTAGGAGTATACCTGCTATCAATATAGACTTAGAATCTAATTTGTAGGATGAGTCTTATATGGTAACACACCGACTCTTCTCGTAGATTCCCTTGGAGGTGACACTTATAAAGCAGTGGCATAAGTGTATGGCATATGTGTTAGGAACCTTGGCTTAGCATTCCTCTCAAAATCTTTGAGGATTGGTAATTAGAAGCCCTAAGTTATCCAGGTGTGAAGACTTAGAGGTTCTTTTAGGAGCATCATCCTCAAGTCAAAGTTGATGTAGAACTTTAGGATAATTCATATAAAGATTTAATAGAATTACCTTTTGATTGGTACTTGTCTTGTGTTCATAATTTAGCAAAGAAATGGTTAATCCCATACACAGTCAAAGCGGTTAGAGTACTTTGAAAGAATATGGAAAAAACAAATGCAAAAGCTCTCAATCAAGATCGGGATTGATAGTGGATCGGTGATGATGATTATTAGTCATTACCAATCATTTGGAATCGATAGGTTTTTTTTTTAATCACATTAACTCATATAACTATGCTTAGAAATTTGATGATCCAGATGATTTTAAAGTCAAAATGCACCACCAAAGTTCAAAGAAGAGATCAAGTCAACCATCGATGAGCTCAGGAAATCAACTTAGAAATTAAGAAGATCCATGACATACATTGTTCTTTGATTAAAATTATTAATGACTTAGTTAGGCTGTTGACTAAGTTTAAGGACTGCTTCACATGGAGTTATGAAGAGATGCCTGGATTGGCTCTTGATGTAGTAGTCCATAAACTAGTAATAGAGCCTACTGCTAACTCTATCAAGCAAGCTCATAGACACATGCGATTAGACATAGAGCAATAATTAATTTATGAAGTTAAAAAATTGATCAATGATGGCTTCATCTACAAGAAAAATACCCTACCTGCTTAGCCAGCATTGTCCCAGTTAAGAAAAAGAATGGCCAAATTCACATTTGGGTTGATTTTAGGGATTTAAATAAGGCATGTGCAAAAGATGAATTTCCAATACAGTCTTCTCTTTCATGGATGGCTCATCTAGATATAACCAAATAAAGATGGCCCTTGAAGATGTAAGAAATAATACTTTTAGAACCCCGATCTGAATCTATTACTATAAGGTCATGCCTTTTATCCTTAAAAATGTTGGTGCTACATACCAGCAAGCTATGACTCGAATCTTTGATGAACTCATTCATCATCAAGTTGAGTGTTATGTCGATGATATCATGGTCAAAAGTAGAAAGAAAGATTATCTTTTCACATGAGTAGTTTTCAATAATTAAGACAATTTAACCTCAAAATGAACCTCATGAAGTGTTCATTTAGAGTAACTTTAGGGAAATTCCTTGGGTTTGTTGTCTGACACCAAGGAATTAAAATTGATTCGGAGAAGATCAAGGTGATATTAGAAATGCCACCCCCTATAAGTTTAACTATACTCAAATCATTCCAAGGGCAGTTGGTGCATAAGATGCTTTATATCTAACTTATTGAGAAGATGTGACCATTCTCTGCACTTGTCAAAAGGATGCCAAGTTCAAGTGGGATCACAAGTGTGAGCATGCCTTCAAAGACATCAAGCATTTCACTTGCCCTTGGTTCTAGCCTATCTCAGGGTAAATACTTTACAGTACTATGTTAGATGAATCCCTTAGTGCTTTGTTGGCCCAAGCCAATGATGAAAGGAAGGAAAATGCACTCTACTACCTCAACTTTCATCTAATCCCTATTGAGGCTAATTATCCACCCTTTTAGAAGCTTTGTCTGGTTTTAATCTTTGCATCCCAAAAGCTACAACACTACATGCTTCTTCATAAGGTGAACTTAATCTCTAAGATCAATCCACTATAATATCTCATGACATGGGCGACGCTATCCAGATGGTTGGCATGATGGTCCATGATCCTCTCACAATTTGACATTACCTTCTTACCCCTCTGTGCGGTGAAAGGACAAGTGCTAGAATTTCTTAATACACTAACTTTTATGATCTCTAGATGAATAAATCATGAACTTAGGGATACTAGCATTGGAGATGTACTTTGATGGTGTGGTTTCTTCTCAAGAGGAGAAAATAATCTACTATTCTAAGAAAAGGGGTAGGAATAGTTCTCTTAACTCGACCGATGTGATGAGATTCTCATCATCCTTGCACTAACAATGAAGTTGAATATGAGGCTCTGATTATTGATCTAGAGTTAGTCGTTACTCTAAGCATCCAGAACAATAACATCTTTTGGGATTCTCAACTAGTTATCAACCAAATCGTTGGGTCCTATAAGTTTATAAAGCCCAAGCTCCATCTACCACAAGTACACCATGGAATTATTGGGCAAAATTTTAGAGGTTACCATTTATAAGATTCCTCGAGGAGAGAACGCCATAGCATATGCTTTTCCCAACCTTGCCAAGGAGTTGACATGTCTAGAGATGAGTCCATATTAATTAAGATTCAAAATAGATAAGTCTTATCCCTTATCGATATTGAACTCATCAAAAAATACTCTCTTGAAAGGGAGGTTGTCATTGCCAAGAAGGACGATGAGTTAGATTATAGGCAACCATTCATGGATTACCTAAATAAAGGCAAACAACCTCAAGAGATGTCCCAAGCCCATCAGATGAAGTAGAGACCACTTTCTTACACTCTTGTGGATGGTGTCTTGTACCGGTGAACTTTCGATTATATGTGGTTACATTATTTAGACAAGCACAAACCCCATAAGGTCATGATTGAGGTACACTTAGGATTATGTGGAGCCAACCAATCCGGTCTGAAGATGAAACCCAAGATCAAGAGTCTATGATACTACCGGTCATCGATGATCAAAGATTGCATGGATATGACTAAGCAATGCTTGCTAAATACATGTGGTCCCACCAAACCCAACATTTTGCATCCTCATTGGCTTTATGGCCTTTCAAGTGTGGGGGTACCGACATAGTGGGTCTAATTGATGCTTCTTCTTCCATGGGTCATCAGTTCATCAGCTGCTATTGACTACTTTTCTAAATGGTGAAGCGATTTTTTGCTCATAGAGGTCATACATAGCATGTGCTCCAATTTTTTAGGAACCATCGTATATAGGTTTGGAACTCAATGAATTATATTTGATAATAGTGCATTAAGAAAGATCTACAACTTTTCTTAGAGAGACATAGCATAGATTGGATATCTACCATCAACCGAGGGAAAATGACTTAAAGCCTTCAATAAAACTCTTATCCAAATATTGAAGAAGACACTCAACAAAATAAGTGAAAGTGGCATGAGTAGTTAGTTGAACCCTTTTGGGCCTACTGCATCACATATAGAACACCAACTCAGTCTACCTCTTTCAATTTAGTGTATGGGTTAGAAGCTATTCTACAATTAGAAGTCCAACTTCCATCACTAAGGATAGCTATGCATAGCAAGATTACAATAGAACAGAATGCCAAGTTGTGGTTAGAAGAGCTTGAAGGTTTGGAGGAGAGACACCTGGGCATGCCAAAACCTCGAGTTGTAGAAAGCTAAAATGATTCAGGCTCACAAGAAGTTGGTTAGTCTTAGAGATTTTCAAGTAGGAGGGCTTATTTTTGTTCTAAAACAATTGTTGCCCATAAGATGGGAGGCAAGTTTTTATTTGGAAGGCCCTTTTGCCATAAGAAGGCCTACAAGGAGGATATTATCGCTTATTAATCATAAGGAGAGTGTCCAATGCTTCCAATCAATTGGCTCTACTTAAAAAAATATTATAAATCATGTTTGATAATAATTATAATCAATGGAAATTCCATTTCAAATTCAATCTCTTTCATGTTGAAAGTATTTTTTTTTTGGAAATCTACCACGATGTGTTTAGGGTAGGTGCAAGAAACCCAAGCTGCATCTTATCTTTCATCGACATAACACAAATACAAACTACACACAAACATTTAAAAAAAATATATATCTTTTATCTCGGGCTACTCTGAGTTGAGATTATGCCTTCAGTGACACTCACTCAGTAGCTACTCAAGGTTAGGCTAACGTGCTACCCTGCTAGTGTGTCACCCTAGTGATCTTCTTGCTTTAGAGGATATAAGTCTACTATGCTTTCCTTTCTTACTTGGCCATAACACACCGATGAGTGCTTTGTTAGTTTGGTAGGCCATACTACGTGGCTAGTAAGCTACCTCATGTTGGCTTCATTTAAGAGGATGTGAGTCTGCTACACTTTCTTCTTAGATTAGCCTTTGTGCACTGGCTAGGTTGAGCAGGTTTAGGATAAGTCCCCTAGTAGCTCCTTCCCTCCTGATTGCTTTGAGTCTGGGTTCAGTCCTTCTTTGGGGCTCCCCACTTAATAGTCGCTCTAGGTCAGATAGCATCTATCCCAATGATAATAGACTATCTCGATGATCAATTCCACTTAGAAATTGGTAAGCTTACATGGATTCTTTCTATTGATTGTATTGCACACCGTAGGTTGGTTGGTTCTTACTATGCTGATGGATACACCACTCATGCTGATGGATACACCTTAGGTTGGTTGGGTCTTGGACCTTAGGATACACCACTCATGGTAAGTGTAAGTCTCCTACACTTTCTCCTTGAGTTGGCCACCATACACTTATAAGCATTTTTTAAGGGCTGGATAACTCCCAGTAGCACCTCCTTTGTGGGATCTATATTTGGATCGGTCCTTTTATTTAGACTCAGTTCTTCTCGGATCAGTTCCATTCCAGTAACCACCCCTGTGGTTGGAGAATCCATCTTATGGATGTGCATATTCTCCCTTGGTCCAATAAATTTGAGATAAGTTAAGGTCAAAATAGCTTTTTTTTAGTGAGGTCCCTCGCACACCAACAGGGTACACACAAATACATAAACCAAATATATATTTACTTGTGGATTACGAGGACACCCTTAAATGTACCTTCCCCAAGCAGGAATCCTTTCTTTAGGGTGCGTGTAAAACTCCTATAATGCGACTACTCTTTAGTTGATTTAAGTCCCTAATGGCATTCACTTTAGTTCCCCAGTTAGGTTCAATTTATTGTGCTACCAATAGGTCACCTATGTTCCCTTTTAGAAGATGTAAGTCTTATGTCTTTCTCCCAACAAATTGCACTTCAAAAGAAAACCCCTTAGGTTGGCTAGATCTATCCCACTGCCAGTAGACTATCCCTTTGGATTTGTAAATCTTAGACAGGACAAGTTCGATATAGCCCCTTATTAATGGGGCCATCACACGCTGACATGGTCAATAAATTAAATCTATCAAATTTGACCGAGCTCACATCCCTGGCTGATATGCCCTCAATTTGAAATCAAATTAAACCAAATAAACCATATCAAATCACATGAAATTATGATAAAATTAATTCTCACTATTTTTGAGTTGACAAAGTCCCTGGCATTCACTCATTAGTTTCCCAAGGTCGTTTTGATTTGTTGTGCATCCAGTCACCCCAATGGGTGTTCTCACTTTGGAAGATGTAAGTCTGCTTCTTCTTCTAGCACAAACATTGCACGAATGGCAACCCTTAGGTTGGAAGCTCTCTACACCGTAGACTATCCTTTGGATTTAAACTAAGGTAGGTCAAGGCGATATAACCCATTCTCGGGGTTCATGCACGACAAGGTCCATACAATAACTTCAGTTAAATTAAACCCAATTTTTCTAGTGGAGTTAAATCACACCCTTCTCCCCAGTGCATCCCCAAATCATTTATAAATAAGTCAATCAAACAAATCAAATTCAAAACCAACCTCCCTAGTGGAGCCAAATTAAACCAACTCCCCTAGTAGAGTCTAAATCAAAGAAATCCAAACTCTTATTCTAGCATCCCAAACATCTAATCAAATCAAATCCCAATCCCAGTGGATAGCGAACTTGCTTCCCTAGTGGAAGGTTCATATACGATCCCTGGAATCATGCCCATATCTCTAGATATTCCTCCATTAATTAAAATAAAATAAATTAAAAGTCGATTGATCTTAATCACGATGGATTATAGATTCTTGTCCCTAACAAATCTTCTTTCCATAAATCATATAATCAAATCAAATTCAAACCTTATCCCCAACTGATTTTCTTCTTCTATGTCCTCGACATTGACCCCTCACATGTCTTGTCCAATGCATGTGTGATCCCTTATCGAATCTCCCTCCATGTCCTTGACATGGAATTCTCATCAAATTTTATATCTTCTCTTATGCATACCTTTAATACTTCAACCAAAACCCTAACAATGTATTCATTCAAATTACATCATCTTAACATTGTAATCAATATTTTATGATTTGTGATGCAAAGCTAACTATATAATATCATGCATATTATAGTGAATTAACTACATTATATTATAATATATGATGTTATATTATAATTTTCTATAATATAATATATTGTCTAACATTACACCTCATTAGAATCACCTAAAAGGAACAAATAACAAAATTTTCTCAAAATATGAATAATGTTCATCTTGGATGTAAAATTGTTAATTTTCTATTTGAAATGGTACAAAATAGCATAATTTTGGTGTTGCTTCTTTATGTGTGTCGTGAATTTGGCCAAATTCTTCCATCTCAACCTTCAAATTAACATTTTTGTGAGTTTTGACCCAATGTATTATAACAAAAGTAAAACATACTAAAATTTACAATAACATTTCATAACAGTCCACCACTTTCATATATATATGTGATGTATATGTTATGTACATTATATTTTAATATGCTTTCATATAATATATTATCTTACATTACACCTTAAAATGAATCACTTTAAGAAAATAATTTATAAATTTTGGTTGAAAAATGAACATTTATTTTGGATGCAAAATTCCTTTATTTTGATCAAATGACCCACCATAGCACACCCCCAATGATGTTCCCTAAAGCTTACCTTAAATTTGGCCAAATCCCATCAACTCAGCCTATAAATTAGTATTTTTATGAATTATACTAGTACAAACTCTACTACATCATACTATAACAAACTAAAATATGCTAAATAATAAGTAGTAATACATAATAGTATGCTATAATGCTTGATGTTACACTATGTTATGGAATCCTATATTATAATACACCATAACATATTATATTATATTATTGCATATCACATCACAAGGGATTTCTTAATATAAAAATCATAAAATTTGCAAACAATAAAAAACTATATTTTAGTCATTATCACTTACATATTTTAGATTGGAACAATATATTATGATGCTATACTCATTTATGAATTTGGCCAAATTCCACATTTTAAAGTCTAAATCAACATTTTTATAAATAATGCTAGTGTTGGCTTGCATGATTGTAAAATACTAAAATTTAAAATGCATAGAATAATATATTAATGTATATGATGTTATACTATGCTACAACATATAATATTTATTTTGAACATAAAATCTTACTTTTAGATTACAAGTGGCGTTGCACACCTTTGGTACAACAACCTGATTCCCACTTCAAATTTAAAAAATTTTATCATCTGATTTATTAAATCAATATTTTTATGATTTTTA
Source organism: Cymbidium sinense (assembly GCA_021442155.1). Classification (NCBI taxonomy): domain Eukaryota; kingdom Viridiplantae; phylum Streptophyta; class Magnoliopsida; order Asparagales; family Orchidaceae; genus Cymbidium; species Cymbidium sinense. The sequence goes on along the minus strand of JAKCPB010002007.1, from coordinate 122,732 downwards.
TTAATATAGATTATATGGCACAATACAATAATATACTAAAACATTTCAAAACATCTTATAACATCCAAAAACACATTACTACATGCTCAAATATAGGATGGTACATTATAATATAATATATGGTGTTATAATATGATTTAGGGTTAGGGTTTAGGGTATTCAAATCTCTAATAGTCATGGGAAAGTCTCTTGAAGACATTTTATTTGCTACCATAACTATGTTAGGATTAGATCATTCTTTAGTTCTACTCCTAATGACATCTTTATTCAAGGTCAAGGATTTATGGTTTAGGGTTATTTTAAGGTTTAGAGTTTAAGGTTTAGGGTTTGGGGTTTAGGGTTTAGGGTTGTAGGTTTTAGGGTTAAGGGTTTATAGTTTTAGGGTTTAGCATTTAGGGTTTAGGGTTTTAGGGTTTAGGGTTTTAGGGTTTAGGGTTTAGGGTTTAGGGTTTAGGGTTTTAGTATTTAGGGTTTAGAGTTTAGGGTTTATGGTTTTTTATTTTTTAAGGTTTAAGTAGTTTAGTTTAGGTTTAGGGTTTAAGCCTAATTTTTTTAAGAGAACAAATTCATATTCAACATTTCTTCTTTTGATTTCACCAAGTAGCACACCCAAGTTTTTTAAGACACAAGATGACATAGATAAAAATGGGCACCCATAAAATAAATCAAAACCAGATATGTATAAATGTCTCTATTAAAGACAGTTCCATAAACAGATGGATTGACCATTCTTGATTTCTCCAATTCCCATGAACAATCCCTGGCGAGATCCGCCATCACATCTCTCCCACCACACCCCGGTAACTCCAACACTCCTCACCTCCATGCATACTTTTACCGACTATGGTAGCAGTGACCTTTGCCTTCACCTCCAGATCTAGGCGAGCCTAGTTGATGGTGACATTCATCATCAAGGTTACCCATTCTTAGGGTTTAGGGTTAGTTTAAGGTTTAGGGTTTAGGGTTAGTTTAGATTTAGGGTTTAGGGTTTAAGGTTTGGGGTTTAGGGTTTAGGGTTATAGGTTTTAGGGTTTAGAGTTTAGGGTTTAGGGATTAGGGTTTAGGGATTTAGGGTTTAGGGTTTAAGGTTTAGTGCTTAGGGTTTAAGGTTTAGGATTTAAGGTTTAGGGTTAGTTTTAGGGTTTAGGATTTAGGGTTTAAGGTATTTTTCTTTAAAATTAAATAAATAGGTAAGTTTAGGTTTACTTAGTTTATTTACTTTATTTTTTATTTCTTTGAGTTTATTTTATTTTTTATTTTTATTTAGGTTCATTTTTTATTTTTATTTAGTTTAGTTTATTTATTTTAGGTTTATTTATTATAATTTAGGTTTTATTTTAGTTAATTTTTACGTTTAGGTTTATTTTTTAGTTGAGTTTTATTTTTATTTTATTTTTTAGGTTTAGGTTTTATTTTTTATTTTTAGGTTTAGGTTTAGTTTTTTATTTTATTTTTTGAGGTTTAGGTTTTAGGTTTTTTTTTAAGTTTTATTTTTTAGTTTAGGTTTAGTTTTATTTTTAGTTTATTTTATTTAATTTTGTTTAGGTTTAGGTTTATGTTTATTTTATTTTGTTTAGGTTTAGGTTTAATTTAGGTTTAAGTTTTATTTATTTTAGTTTAGTTTATTTTAGTTTAGGTTTAGGTTTATTTTATTTTATTTATTTTATTATTATTTTAGGTTTAAGTTTTTTTAGTTTCGGTTTAGGTTTTATTTTTTTATTTTTTTTAGGTTTTATTTTTTTGTTTATTTTTTAGGTTTAGATTTTTATTTAGTTTTTATTTTATTATATTTTAAGTTTATTTTAGGTTTAGTTTTTATTTTATTTAGGTTTTTTATTTTTTTAGTTTTTCTCAGATTTTTATTTAATTTATTTTAGTTTAGTTTTTTTTTTAAGGTTTAGGTTTTAGTTTATGTTTTTAATTTATTTTATTTTGGTTTAGGTTTTTTTATTTATTTTATTATTATGTTTTATTTAGTTTAGCTTTAGGTTTTTAGCTTTTTAGGGTTTAGGATTTAGGGTTTGGGGTTTGGGGTTTAGGGTTTAGGGTTTAGGGTTTTACATTTAAGTTTTATTTTAGGATTTAAGGTTTAAGGTTTTTTTAATAGGGAACAAATTGAGGTTCTACATTTCTTCTTTTTGATTTCATCGACCAAAGTAGCACAGTTTTTTTTAAGACACAAGCGAAGGCATAGATAAAAATGAACACCCATAGAAAATAAAAATCATAGATAAGTAGAACCATCTATAGACACGGTTTAAGCATAGATATGTTGCCATTCTTAGTTTCTCGTTCCAATTACCACCCACTTCTCGAGTAGCGGGATCCGCCATCATATCCCCGATCTCTCCCACCACCACCACGATCGCTATAACCTCCATCACTCCCCTCACCTAGTTGACGGTGATGTTCTTGCTGTCAAGGTTATGCCCATTCTAGGGTTTAGGGTTTAGGGTTAGTTTAGGTTTTAGGGTTTAAGTTTAATTTATGATTTAAGGATTAAGGTTAATTTATGGTTTAGGGTTTAGGGTCTTAGGGTTTAGGGTTTAGGGTTTAAGGTTTAAGGTTTAGGGTTTTAGGGTTTAAGGTTTAGGGTTTAGGGTTTAGGGTTGTAGGTATAAGGTTGTAAGTTTAGGGTTAAGGGTTTAAGGTTAGTTTTAGGGATTAGGGTTCAGGGTTTAAATTTTAGGTTTAGGGATTTTTTAAAAACCAGTAGGCTTTGGTTTATTGAGTTTATTTACTTTATTTTTTATTTATCTAGGTTTATTTTATTTATTATTTTTATTTAGATTTATTTTTTATTATTATTTAGTTCAATTTATTCAATTTAGGTTTGTTTATTTTTGTTTGGGTTTTTTATTTTAGTTTATTATTTTAAGTTTAGGTTTATATTTTAGTTGAGTTTTTTTTTTTAGTTTTAGGTTTTATTTTTTTATTTTAGGTTTAGGTTTAGGTTTTATTTTATTTTTTAGGTTTATTTTTAGTTTATGTTTTAGTTTAGGTTTATTTATTTTAGTTTATTTTATTTTAATTAGTTTAGGTTTAGGTTTAGGTTTAGTTTATTTTTGGATTAGGTTTCAGTTTTCTTTATTTTAGTTTATGTTTAGGTTTATTTTATTTTGTTTATTTTTATTTTAGGTTTAGGGCTTTTTTTAGTTTAGGTTTTAGGTTTTATTTTTTATTTATTTTTAGATTTTATTTTTAGGATTACTTTTTATGTTTAAATTTTTATTTTGCTTTATTTTTTTTTTTATTTTAGGTTTATTTTTTTCATATTTTACATTTAGTTTTTATTTAGGTTTATTATTCTTAGGTTTATTTTATTTTTTTAGTTTAGTTTAGGTTTTTATTTATTTTATTTTAATTTATTTTTATTTTTATTTTATTTTATATTTAGTTTTATGTTTAGGTTTTTATTTTTATTTTTCCTTTATTTATGTTTAGGTTTCTTTATTTATTTAATTATTAGGTTTTATTTAGTTTAGGTTTAGGTTTTTAGGTTTTTAGGGTTTAGGGTTTAATGTTTAGGGTTTAGGGGTTTAGGGTTTTAGGTTTAGGTTTAGTTTAGGGTTTAGGGTTGAGTTTAGGTTTAGGGTTTAGGGTGTTTAGGTTTAGGGTTTAGATATGGTTTAGAGGTTTATGATTTGGATTTTGAGGTTTAGGGTTTAGGTTAGCAGGTTTATTTTAGTTTAAGGTTTAAGCTTTAGGCTTTAGGCTTTAGAGTTTAGGGTTTTTATAGTTTAGAGTTTATAGTTTAGTTAGTTTAGGGTTTTAGGTTTTAGTTGAGTTTAGGTTTAAGTTTAGGGTTTATGTTTAGGTTTAGGGTTTAATTTTATGGTTTAAGTTTTTTTTTAGGGTTTAAGTTTAGGATTTAGGGTTTAGGTTTAGGGTTTAGGTTTAGGGTTTAGGGTTAGTTTTAGGGTTTAGGTTTTTGATTAAGGTTTAGGTGTAGGGTTTAGGGTTTTATAAATTAGTGGGTTAAGGTTTATTTAGTATATTTAGTTTTTATGTATTTATTTTATTTTATTTTATTTTCTATTTTTATTTAGGTTTATTTTTTTTTTTTATTTAGTTTATTTATTTTACATTTATTTATTTTTGTTTAGATTTTTTATTTTAGTTTCTTTTTAGGTTTAGGTTTAAGTTTATTCTTATTTTTTAGTTTAGTTTTATTTATATTTTATTTTTAGGTTTAGGTTTAGATTTATTTTTAGGTTATTTTGTATTAATTAGTTTAGGTTTAGGTTTAGGTTTAGTTTATTTTAGGTTTAGGTTTAGGTTTTATTTATTTTTAGTTTAGGTTTAGGTTTATTTTATTTTGTTTATTTTATTTTTATTTTAACTTTAAATTTTATTTTAGTTTAAGGTTTATGTTTTATTTTTTAATTATTTTTAGGTTTATTTTTTATGTTTAAGTTTTTATTTAGTTTTTATTTTATTTTATCTTAGGATTATTTTATTCTTATTTTACATTTTATTTTTATTTTATTTAGGTTTTTTATTATTAGGGTTATTTTATTTTTTAGTTTAGTTTAGGTTTTTATTTATTTTATTTTATATTTAGTTTTATGTTTACATTTTTTTTTTTTATGTTCAGGTTATTTATTTATTTTATTATTAGGTTTTATTTAGTTTAGGTTTAGGTTTTAGGTTTTTATGGTTTAAGGTTTAGGGTTTAGGGTTTGAGGGTTTAGGGTTTTAGGGTGTAGGGTTTAGGTTTAGGGTTTAGGGTTAAGGGTTTAGTGTTTAGGCTTTAGGGTTTAGGGTTTTGAGGTTTAGGGTTTAGGGTTTAAAGTTTAGGGTTTAGGGTTAGTTTAATGTTTAGGCTTTGGGCTTTAGAGTTTATGGTTTTCATAGTTTAGGGTTTAGGGTTTTCACTATTTAGGGTTTAGGGTTTAGGGTTAGTTTAGGGTTTAGAGTTTAGTGTTTTAAAGTTTTAGGTTTAGGGTTTAGGGTTAGGAGTTTAGGTTAGGTTTAGAGTTTAGTTTAGTACTAATTTAATTTAGGGTTTTAGTGTTTTATGGTTTAAGGTTTTTTTAGGGTTTAGGGTTTAGGATTTAGGGTTTAGGTTTAGGTTTAGTTTAGGGTTTTATAAATTTTAAATGTGTAGGTTGAGGTTTATTTAATTTTAGTTTTAATGTATTTAGTTTAGTTTAATTTATTTTTTTTTTTAGTTTTATTTTTTATTTTTATTTAGTTTATTTATTTTAGGTTTATATATTTGGTTTTAGTTTTTTATTTTAGTTTTTTTTTTTAGGTTTAAATTTATGCTTATTTTAGTTTAGTTTTATTTTATTTTATTTTAAGTTTAGGTTATTTTTTATTATTTATTTTAGGTTTGGTTTTAGGTTTTAATTTATGTTTATTTTAGGTTTATATATTTTGGTTTAAGTTTTTTTTTTAGTTTCTTTTTTAGGTTTAGGTTTAGATTTATGCTTATTTTTTAGTTTAGTTTTATTTTCATTTTATTTTTAGGTTTAGGTTTTTTTTATTTATTTATTTTAGGTTTATTTTAGGTTTTTTTTTAATTTATTTTTTTTAGGTTTATTTTTTAGTTTAGTTTTAGGTTTATTTTAATTTATTTTATTTTATTTAGTTTAGGGTTAGGTTTTGTTTATTTTAGTTTAAGTTTATTTTATTTATTTTTGGTTTAGTTTATTTTAGTTTAGGTTTAGATTTATTTTATTTTTTTTTAGATTTAGGTTTTAATTAGTTTTATTTTATTTTATTTTAGGTTTATTTTATTTTAACATTTTGTTTTATTTTATTTATGTTTTCTATTTTTTGTTTATTTTATTTTTTAGTTTAATTTAGTTTTATTTATATTATTTTATTTTACTTTTTATCTTTTATTATATTTTATTTTTAGGTTTAGGTTTTAGTTTAGGTTTTTATTTTATTTCATTTTTCTTAATTTATTTAGGTTTAGGTTTTTTTTATTTTATTTTTAGATTTTATTTACTTTAGGTTTAGGTTTTTACGTTTTTAGGGTTTAGGGTTTGGGGTTTATGGTTTAGGGTTTAGGGTTGTAGGTGTTAGGGTTTAGAGTTTTGGGTTTTGGGTTTTGGGTTTAGGGTTTAGGGTTTGTTTAGGATTTTAGGTTTATGGGGGTTTAGGGTTTTAGGGTTTATTTAGGGTTTTAGGTTTTTTAGGTTTAGGGTTTAGGGTTTAGGGTTATGGCTTATTTTATTATTATTTATGTTTTCTATATTAAGTAAACTTATAGGTTTAGGTTTATTTAGTTAATTTTTTATTTATTTTAGTTTATTTAATATTTTATTTTTATTTTTGTTTATGTTTATTTTTATTTAGTTTAGTTTATTTATTTTAGTTTAGGTTTTCTTATTTTAGTTTAATTTTTAGGTTTAGGTTTAGGATTAGGTTTATTTTTTAGTTTAGTTTAAGTTTGTTTTATTTTAAGGTTTAGGTTTATTTTTTTTTTTTTTGTTTAGGTTTAGGTTTTATTTTATTTTTTTTTAGGTTTAGGTTTAGGTTTTATTTTAAGATTATTATTTTAGGTTTATTTTTTAGTTTAGGTTTAGGTTTATTTTAGTTCATTTTATTTTATTTAGGGTTTTGGTTTAGGTTTAGGTTTAGTTTATTTTGGCTTAGGTTTAGGTTTTATTTATTTTAGTTTAGTTTATTTTCATCTAGAGGTTTATTTTATTTTTATTTTATTTTTATGTATTTTTTTAGGGTTTAAATTTTATTTTTTACATATTTTTAGGTTTTAGCTTTTATTTAGTTTTTATTTAATTTTATTTTAGGATTATTTTATTTTTATTTTAGGTTAAGTTTTTTTGTTTAGGTTTTTTAATTTTTTAATTTTGTATAGGTTTTTATTTATTTTATTTTTGTTTAGTTTTTATTTTTTATTTTTTATGGGTTTAGGTTTAGGTTTAGGATTAAGTTATAGTTTAGGTTTTTATTTTATTTTATTTTTATATTTTATTTAGATTAGGTTTAGGCTTTAGAATTTTGGGTTTAGTATTAGTTAGGTTTGGGTTTTAGGTTTGGGGTTTAAGTTTAGGGTTTAGGGTTTAGGGTTTTGGTTTTAGGATTTAGGGTTTAGGTTTTTTAGGGTTTTGGGTTTATGTTTTAGGTCTAAGGTTCAGGTGTTAGTTTAGGGTTTAGGGTTTATAGTTTTTTTGTTAATAGATAACAAATTCATATTCAACATTTCTTCTTTTGGATTTTATCGACCAAGTAACACACCAAGTTTTTAAGACATAAGCAATAGATATAATGAGACACAAATAGCAAATCAAAACTTTATAACAAGAACCATTTAGGCAATTCCATAAGTAGCAATGGATTGTTCTTGATATCTCTAGTTTTACCACCTTGGCCTCAGTTGATGCAATCATATTCTCTTCATACATTTAACCTTTTATTCCATAACCACCACTTTTATTCCTCCATACAACACCTAGGTTTATGCGACAGCCTATTTTTATCTAGACTTAGCACGGTTGATGTTCACACCCATCAGGTTTTTATTCTTAAGGTTTAATATTTATTAGGTTTTAGGTTTAGGTTTATTTCTAATTTATTTTTACTTTAGGTTTATTAAGCTTTAGGTTTAGGGTTTAGGGTAGGTTAGAGTTTAGGTTTAGGTTTAGGGTTTAGGGTGTAGTTATTTATTTATTTATTTTTTTGGAAAACCCCATAGAATTTTATTGCCACAAAAAAAGGTTACAAGGTCCTTAAAGGGATAAACTCGAGCTACTGAAAAGTTACATTGAGAGGGTAAATCCTATCTAAAACCAAAAAAAAAAAAAACAAACAAAAGATACAAATTGATTAAGAAGCCAATGGAAGATTAGGGATAAATGTGAGAATGCATGACTATGGAGCAAACAGAGGACAAGAGAAGCTCAGATTGTAGACAAAAGAAGTTAAAAGGTTAAGGTAATACATACAAAAGATAACGAAAATAGCATAATCTAAGAATGATAGAAAAGAGGTGTGATAGAAGGCTCAAGCTCAGTCCAAGTTGGGGCAGATGCAAATATGAGCATCAAACTTGACAAGTGGGCATCACGAGACTACCAAACCAAAGGGTGAAATCATCATAGCTCATAGCCAACAAACTTGTATAGCGACCATTTGAAGAAGATCTTTTAGCATTAATCACGCAAACATAAAGCCGTATCTGAGTAGAAGAAGAATAGCAAGGAATGGAAAGAGGATCCCATGCAAAATATATGTCATCATATTAGGCCCCATGGCATGATAATCCCAACACAAATGAAGAGAGCCATCATTGTCGTCAACCATATTTGTAACCAAATCTAGGGTTTAATGAGACCAGAAGAGACCCACCAGGAAACAACTTTGTAATACTACTAAATCGATAGAGCAAATACAAAATGGTATTAACTCCATCCCAAATGTATGACAATAATAAATATCTGATCTTGTGCGGTAAACAACCAGGATATTTCCCAAAAAGTCAATGAATGTAAGTAAAGATGTTAACAACCTCCTTCTGCGAAGTTAAAATAGTGTAAGGATGACGGCATACCCCAAATTACCAATTGCAGTCTATCGAGAAGAGAGATGGGAATACACAACAGATTAGAAGAAATAGGTGATCACCACAAATAATTCCAATGAAAGACAATCGAGATAACACCAAGAAACAACCTTGGCAAACTCAATAGTCCATTTTGCCAGCATCATGTTGAATAGCCATAGGCGGCCATCCATATTTAGAGTAAATAATAGATAGGTTAAAATCAAGTAAAGCAAAAGCATAATCATAATGATCATAATTCTAGAGAAGAGGGATAAAATAAATGAAGAGAGATCATTGCGGCAGATGACTATAAAAATTGAAAGGCAAAATAGCCAAAACCACAAAGACAACCTTTGGACAAAGGACCCAAAATCCAAAGGCCAATAGTGGAAACAATATTACAATTAGTACACCCACCATATAAAACTCCATTAAAAGTATAGATGTAAAAAATAAAATGGGTTCAAAAGATAATCAATAGAAAAAATCCTTGAGATAAAGATGATTAGGCTAGCAACTAAACACATCCTTAAGGAAAAGCGGCCATTAAGTAAGTCCAAACCTTCAAAGGAATAATAAAATTGAACAAATTAGTTTCTCTCTGGCGGGTTGGGTATATGAGGTTAGCCAAAATAATCAAAAAATAACTCCAAAAGCACCCTGCTGAACATGATAAACAACCCAGTAGCGACATGCTAGACATAAGTCTCAATGAACTAGATCAGCCAACAACCAAGAAAGAAAATAACTGCAAGTTGGCCATAAAACCACCCATTCAAAATAGATAATGCATAAGTTAATTCCCAGATAGAATGGGAAGTGGTGAGGCAAAGACTAGCTGAACCAGGATGGAGAAAATAGCAGGTGAAGTCAGTAGCAGCCCAGATGTTAATAGCACAAACAGTTAGAAAATTGAAAGGCAAGAAACAACCAACAACCACAAAGACAACCTACTAGACAAAGGACCCAAAAATCCAAAGGCCAATAGTGGAAACAATATTACAATTAGGACACCCACCATATAAAACTCCATTAAAAAGCATAGATGTAAAATAGAAACAAAATGTTCAAAAGATAATCAAAAAAATCCTTCTAGATAAAGATGATCAGCTAGCTAAACACACATCCTCGGTAAAGGCGATAAGCCATTAAGTAAGTCCAAACCTTGAAAGAAATGATAAAATTGAACAAGAAATTGCAATTTCTCTCCTACCATATTGGGTATATGAGGTTAGCCAAAACAATTAGCAAAACAACTCCAAAAGCACCCTGCTGAACATGATAAATAACCCGATAGCGACTGGACATAAGTCTCAATGAATCGATAACAACCAAGAAAGAAAATAATAGCAAGTTGGCCATAAAACCACCCATTTAAAATAAACAACACATAAGTTAATTCCCAGTTAGAATGGGAAGTGGCGCAAGACTATTTGAACAAGATGGAAAAAATAGCTGAAGTCGTGATAGAGATGTTAACGGCACAAGCGGTCGAGGAAAATCGAAAGGCAAAATAATGACAACCACAAAGACCAAGCAATCAACAAAACAACTCCAAAAGCACCTAGATGGACAACCCGGTGTAGCATCTTTGGACATAAGATTCAATGATCATCGACAACAACCAAGATAGAAAATAGAGTTGGCCATAAATCCACCCATTCAAAATAGACAATGCCGGTTAAATCGGATAGATAGGGAAATTAGTCCGGCAAAATATGAACCAAGATGTAAAAAAAATAGCAATAGTTTAGAAAGACCAAAACATGTAAAGATCAGCAAAACCCTATCATTAAGAAAATAGAAAAGCAAAAATACCACCATCAACAACCGATAGAGGCCTCGGGACAAAAGGCCCAAAATCCATGACCAATAGTTAAAACATCAACATAGATATTGCACCCTACAGAAGATAAACCAGTAAAGAATAATGGTAAACATAGTTTATTAAGTGGTTCAAAGAAAAGTCTTTGATATCCATCAAGACACATAATATCAGTAAAATCATGAATATTGGAATTCGAAATAATTCTAATTCTGAGAAGAAGTTATAATAGCAAGGATATTGCAAGATCTCTCCTTAGGGTTGTGGAGGTAAGGTTATGGAGCATAGAGAAAACCATAATAGGGAAGAAGATAAATTAGACCATAAAGTTACAGAATATAGCGGTTAGACATTGTGAGGCAAGGGTCAAGAATATAATTACAGAAACAGGAAAGAAATATGTCTCTGTTGATCAAAAAATACAACAGAAAATATAGCATTAAGTAATACATCTCCCTTCAACAAATAGAAAACATCTTATGATAGTAAGACCCAAAGAAGGTTGGGATAATTAAACCAACGGCAGATACCACATGCTTCGAAAGGACCAGAGGAGTAATAGGATGATGCATCAGAAATTCCAAGGAACAACAACACATTAGTAAAAAGCATTAGAAGCGAGCTCTAATTAAAAAAGGTAAACCAACAACACATGCCAAAAGATCAACAAATAGCGACAAGGGATATCGATGATGCATCGAAATACCAAAGAAACAATAACACTAAGTAAAAAGTGATCATGCAGTTAAATAGATATTGACCCATGGCAATCCAATAGGTTAGATTAATTTTTGAGATAAGGGAGCCCAGTATTGTCCAGATTAACCAAGCCACGCAAATGTTTAGGTAGAGTTTGTTGATCAAAGAAATTTATTCCATCCAATCAGATTGGCGGATCGGCACATGCATTACCCTCATGCCATACATGAGTGATTTTAAAATAGAGTTGGGTAAGGAGAGCTCTAGTTTGCTTGAAAAGGTAGTATAATTTTGTATTGCCCATTTTGGTGGAAGTCAAAAGATCAAGCAGCAGAAGGGAATCCACCTCAATCCAAATATTGAGCCAACCTTTTGAAGGCAAATCTCGAGCTTTGTACACGCATGAGCTCAGAGGAATAGAGCAAGAATTAAGATGGGGATAAAAGCACATAGGACTTTTTATTAAGGTTTGAAAATGCTACCGAACCTTTATGAGAGCGAGCCATCGGTCTTAATTTTAATAGTATTAGCATGAGGTTTTACCCAATAGACAATCTTGTCATCTTTACATTGTTGTTGATCCAAGTTAAAACCTAGTTTGGCCACAAATTTACATTGAATTGTTTGTAGTTAATGAGATTGGCATTGAACAAGTCACAATTTTTTTTAATTCTAGCAATTATCCTCATGTGGTTCATAGGGATCCACGATGTTTTGCATCATTTCGGTCCATCCATATGAACCAAATAAGAGTGATAGTAGTTATGAATTTAATGTGACCTTTAATAGTGTTGTCAAAATAAACTTCAAGAAGATGGTATAAAGTTAAGGAGCCATTGTAAATGATAATGTTAAAGAGTTCATCATACCAAATCCAAAGTTTAGAAGCAATGGCCCCATTAACATGATTATTCTCTTGTAAAGCAGCATTGGCATTTTGAAGGTAATTAAAACCTTTACAACAAAGTCAAGGGATGAAGTTTTTCAAAATATGCCAAGTAAGAATAGAATAAGAAGTAGGGATAGTGTTATCCCATAGTTTTAAAAACACATTGGAAAAAATCATGAGCTTCTTTAATGTGAATCCAAACATTTTTAAAGTTGAAATCACCATTATGTGAATGCTTAAAACTGATCTGATCATGAATACTAGGAATGATAGGAATAATAGTAAGCTTGTTTAAAAGAAAGGAAGGAATATAATCGGTAAAGCTTACTATTGTTCCACATATTCTAGAAAGTTCACTTTAATAGTAGCGTGGAGTGGGTAGAAAGTAAGTCATCAATGGACCCACCTCCAGTATCTTACCAAAAGAAAGAGAGCGAGTTAATCCCATTAATGATTTGGCATCCCATTTGATGGAACAAAGTCTTTTCCAAATAGGAGAGTCTCACACTTTATAGGGGCAAATGAGAGGGTGCTTACCTTGGCAATATTTAACAGTCATGAAATTATCCCAAAGACTATTGTTACTCCTTAAATTCCATCAAAGTTTATAGGAAAACGTAGTGATAGCTTCTTTGATTGGCTTACATCCAAGACCCCCTTCCGCTAGAGTGCCACAACCAAGTGATTGGTGCATTCTTTTAGAGGAGTTATTAGAGCCCCAAAAAAATTTGTTAAGGAGGCATTCAATTACATTGTGATATTTGCGATGGTTTGAATGAGGTATAAAGGCATGGAGTTAAGGGTGCTCTTAATCAAAGTGAGCCTACCGAAGAGAGTAAATGGAATTCCCAAATAAATTTTATTAGAAATTTTTTGGATTAGCTCATCAAAAGATGAGATCTTTTAACCTTTAAAAAGCGGAGCACCAAGATAATTAATAAAAAGTTGTTGTTGCTTAAAATTAATAATTCTCAATATTTGGTTGATCCTGTTACTAGGGATTTTAGTGGAAGGAACAAAACAACATTTTCATTCATTTAGAAAGAGGTCTCTTTGGTTGCCAAATTTATTTAAAAGGTTCTTAATAGTTTTAATGTGCAGAATAGAGGCATTGCTAAAGATTATAAAGTCATCAGCAAAACAGGAAGACCGCCTTGAGTTCTAAAAAACATGTTAGGATTTTTTGTAGAAAGATCATTCAAGCTCCTCGAAAGGTATTCAACAATAATAATAAAAAGAGAGGGTGAAAGGGGATCTCCTTGTCTCAAGCCATGCATCAAAGTAAAGCAAACCTAGGGACTTGCCATTCATGATAACAGAGAACCAAATATTGGTAATACAATTTTTATTGAGGCGGATGAAAATATCTGAAAATAAAAGCAAATGAATAATTTGAAAGAGAAAATCCCAAGAGAGGTTGTCAAAAGCTTTAGAGATGTTTAGTTTGAAGAGGATGTTACCACCTCTAGTAGGAATGTCAATGTCATGAATCAGCTCTTGGGCTAAAAGTAGGTTATCAGATATAGCTCTACCTTTAACGAAGCCTATTTAGTTAGGGGAAATAATTTTAGGTAGCAGCAGACTAATCCTATTAGTGATTAATTTAGCAATGAGTTTATGAATGAAGGTGCATAGACTAATAGGTCTAAAATCTCCCCAAGAATTAGGATTATTAATTTTGGGAATGAGAATAATGGAAGTGCTAGAAAAATATCTAGGTAAAGGGTTGCCATCACAAAAATCAACAACAGCATCAACAAGGTCAGACTTAATAATAGCACAATAATGTTGAAAGAATTGAGTCATGTAGCCATCAGGGCCGATAGAATGGTGTTCATGCTATTGAATACTACCAATCTCTTCTGACTTAGGGGCGCAAAGTGAGCAAGTGGTTGTCATCATTAGTTAGGGGATCGTGTTGGAGAGGGCTTCTAAGGAAGGGTTGTTGTTTAATAAGTTTTAAAATGTTGTATGGGAATCTTTAATTTCATTATTATTGATCCATTTAACATTTTTATTTTTTTAATAGAGTTTAAGGCTTTCCTTTTTTTGAAAATAGCATGGAAATACCTTGTATTTTTGTCACCATCAATAATATGTTTGCTAGCGACCTTTTGCTCTAGTAGGTTTCCTCCATATTCTGATAATTAATCAAGTTATCTTTAGCTGCCTTCAAATCATCAAGCTTATTAGAGTCAGTTAACACAACATCTTCAAGGGAGCAAACTAATTGTTCCATATTTTTGAGATTGGCAAAAATATTTTTAAAATGATGCTTGTTCCACCAATTTAGGTTTTTAAGTCTTTTAAGCTTAAGCCAAAGCTGAATCATGCCTTTAACAAACTTTTCTGGATGAATAGGGGTCATCCAATTAATGGAAACAACATTAATGAAATCACTATGTTGGATCCACATATTTTGGAATCTAAAAGAGGTAGGGGAGGATAGTGTACTGGAAGAAGTTTTGATAGAAATTAAAAGTGGAGCATGGTCAGATAATGTTCTGCTCAAGTGCTCAATAGAAGTTAGGGGCCATTGATTGATCCAAAGGGAATTAAAGAGGGTCCTATCAAGACACTGCCAGAGTCTATAGTTATGCCACATAGAGTTGGAGCTGAAAAATAATATCGTGCAATCAAGAATCATATTAGAAAAGTCTTCCATAGAGTGGATGTTGGAGAGCAACCTCCCCTTCTTTTGAGAAGCGAGAATAGTGTTGAAGTCACCCCAAGTTTGTTGTGAGGAGGCAAAGGTTCTTAAGTTATCCCAAAGATGTTCCTACCATCTATTACAAGATGCATAGATAAAGGAACCAAGAGCAGAAAATTCACCCAATGAGATTTGAACATTAACCAATTGTTAGAGATCATCAAGGATAGATTAAATTATTCCAAAAGCACCAAATTTTATTACTAATATTATAAAAGAAATTTTGAAAGCGTCTAGCAACAAGGGTAATCTTAGAAGAGTGTATGAATGGTTCAATAACAACAAGTAAGGCTATGTTATGAGTATGATAAAGGCTTCTAATCTGTTGTTGAATGAGAGTCCCAATACCTCAAACATTCCAAATAAGAAAATTGATCATAATAAATTAGAAGGAAAGAAAAAAAGATAAAAAAAAAATAGGAGAAAACATGAAATAATTGATTTATGGGAAGTTAGAAGATCTAGTGGTTCTAGTGGAGCTATTAGAACATTCTAGCTTTAAGGGATTTTTTTAATAATTTGAAAGGTCTATCTATGTCAAAGTATCTCCATCCAAAGAGAGTGGTTTGTAATATTTAGAGTAGGACATGTATCTCATCAAGCATTCTAATGGTGATTTCCCTTCTTGATGTCAAAATTGGGTTGAGAAATTGGGTTAGCATGTGTATCACTCACGAAATAGAAGGAGATGTTGTGACACCATTACTCAAATTTAATGTTCATTTTAGGATTACTTTTAGATTTTGGTCATCACCAAAGTATCAACATTTTTTAGAACAATTCCAGAATTAGTTTTGAGATTTTGAACCAACTTGAAATTCCCATTCAAATCACCATTAAGGTTCATATGAATCAAGGTATTGTCTTGAGAGGCCAAATTATTGCAATTAGAGGCAATGTTAAGTAAGTTATCACTAGCCTACCCATAAACCTCATAAGCATTATTTTTATCAAGCTCAGATGACTCTCTAATAGGCAAATCTGTAGGTAATAAAAGAGTGGGGGAAGTAGGGTGAGTTCCATTTTGAGTGACTTTAGGCACATCGGCAAATTTATTGGTTTTTTCATTTGCTAGAGAGGGATTAAGATTTGATAATTTATTCTTTTTAAGATGAGGATGCAAAACAAAGCATTAAGAGTGATCATGACCATGGATCTTACAATGTGTGCAAAAAAGCAAGGAAATTTTCAAATTCCACTTTTTGATTATACCCAAATTTCTCAGAGCCGATCCAAACTTTTTTAGGAAACTTTTGGTAATATCAATCTCAGCAAAATATGATCTGCGATGATCGTGATCTCGATGGTGGCGATCAATTTGAAGGGGACCAAAGAGAGCATAAAAGAGAACTTGATGGGTAATAGTATTGTATTCTCATGTTTGGAAAAGCTAGCCATAAAGAACAATTGGGATTCCTCTTTGACATTAAAAGGGGACCATTTTAAAGTCTCATTTGACAATTATACACAAAGTAGGAGCGACGAGCAAAAACTCTTGAGTAATCTAAATCATTAGATAGCTAAATAAGGATATGCCTAGGATCAATACATCGGATAGTGAAAATCAGAAGGTTTAGGCTATGAAAAAGGATCGGATGTTATCAAAATTGAGCGCAAGGAAAATTTACCAACTAAAGAGAATTCAAAGGCTTCACCAACTTTTCCGTGATCAGCACATTACAGAGCATTCCATGAAAAGATGTTGAGATCAAATTGAAGCATTAGGAAGTATTCTTACTAGATAATGCATCCTTGAAGGACTTAGCGGCGGAAACGGATGGAGTTGGATCCATAATACCTTGTAAGATGGCTAAGTTTGAAGAGCTCTTTCAGTTCTTACATTGAAAAGCAAGGGACACTCATTCTAAATAGAGACCAAAATCAGAGATCGAGAAGGATCAAAACTTCGGCCAAGGAAAATACAAGGGATGAAGCATGAGAGGAACATCAAAAAGGTTTAGGGTGTAGAGTTTAGGGTTTTGGATTTAGGGTTTTAAGGTTTATGCTTTTAGGGTTTAATGTTTAGGATTAGGGTTTAAGGTCTAGGGTTTCGGGTTAGATTTTAGGGTTTAGAGTTTAGGTTTTAGGGTTTATACTTTTAGAGTTTAGGATATAAGGTTAGGGTTTAGGGTCTAAGGTTGAGGGTTTAGGGTTTTTTAGGGTTTATGGTTGTAGGTTGTAGGTTTAGTGTTGTAGGTTTAGGGTTAAGGGTTTAGGGTTTGTTTTAGTGTTTAGGGTTTAGGGTTTTGGATTTAGGGTTTAGGCTTTTTTTCTTTTTAAATTTGGTAATCTGGTAAGTTTAGGTTTATTTAATTTACTTTGTTTATTTTTTATTTATTTTAATTTATTTTATTTTTTAATTTATTTTAGGTTTATTTATTTTTATTTAGTTTAGTTTATTTATTTTAGGTTTTTTTATTTGAGTTTAGGTTTTTTATTTTAGTTTATTTTTCTAGGTTTAGTTTAGATTTGTTTTTTAGTTGAGTTTTATTTTTATTTTGTTTTCTAGGTAAAGGTTTTATTTTTTATTTTTAGGTTTAGGTTTTACTTTATTTTTCTAGGTTTAGGTTTTAGGTTTATTTTTAGGTTTTAGATTTTAGTTTAGGTTTAAGTTTTTTTAAGTTTATTTTTTTATTTAGTTTAAGTTTAGTTTATTTTAGGTTTAGGTTTAGGATTTATTTTTTATTTAATTTTAAGTTTTATTATTTATTTATTTTTTAGGTTTAGGTTTTTACTTTATTCTATTTTAGGTTTATTTTATTTTTATTTTACAGTTAGTTTTTTTTATAAAGATATTTTATTCTTAAGTTTATTTTATTTTTTTCATTTAATTTAGGATTTCCTTTATTTTATTTTAGTTTACTCTATATTTTTTATTTCTTTTTATTTAGGTTTAGGTTTAGGTTTTAGTTTAGGTTTTTATTTTTTATTTTTTATTTTATTTAGGTTTATTTTTTATTTTTATTTAGTTTGATTTATTTATTTTAGGTTTATTTATTTTAGTTTATTTTGCAGGTTTAAGTTTAGGTTATGTTTATTTTTTAGTTTGGTTTTATTTTTATTTTATTTTTAAGGTTTATGTTTAATTTTTTTAAATTTTAGGTTTAGGTTTAGGTTTTTATTTTATTCTTAGGTTTAGGTATTAGGTTTCTATTTTAAGTGTATTTTTAAGTTTTATTTTTTAGTTTAGGTTTAGGTTTATTTTTAGTTTAATTTATTTTATTTAGTTTACTATTTAGGTTTAGTTTATTTTATGTTTAGGTTTAGGTAATATATATTTTAGTTTGGTTTATTTTAGTTTAGGTTTAGGCTTATTTTATTTTATTTATTTTATTTTTATTTTAGGTTTAGTTTTTATTTTTAGTTTAGGGATTATCTTTTACATTTTATTTATTTTTAGGTTTAGTTCTTTATTTTGTTTTTATTTTATTTTATTTTAGTTTTCTTTTAATTTTTATTTTATGTTTAGTTTTTATTTTATTTATGTTTTTTAGGTTTATTTTATTTTTTAGTTTAGTTTAGGTTTTTATTTATTTTATGTTAGTTTAGATTTGATTATTTATTTTATTTTAATTTTTTGTTTAGGTTTAGGTTTTAATTTAGGTTTTGGTTTAGGTTTTTTATTTGATTTGATTTTTTTTAATTTATTTAGGTTTAGGTTTATTTATTTATTTATTTTATTTTTCAGGTTTTATTTAGTTTAGGATTAGGTTTTTAGGGTTTAGGGTTTGGGGTTTAGGGTTTGGGGTTTAGGTTTTTGGGTTTAGGATTTAGAGTTTAGGGTTTTTTATGGTTTAGGGTTGTTGGTTTAAGGTTGTAGGTTTAGGGTTTAGGGTTTAGTGTTAGTTTTAGGGTTTAGGTTTAAGGATTAGGGTTTAGGGTTTAGGGTTTAGGCTTAGGATTTAGGATATTTAAAAAAAAAATTAAGTAAACCTGTATGTTTATGTTTATTTGGTTTAATTTATTTTATTTATGTTATTTTTATTTAGGTTTATTTTTCTTTTTATTTAGTTTGTTTCACTTATTTTAGTATAGGTTTTTTTTTTTGTTTGTTTTTTAGGTTTAGGTTTAGGTTATGTTTAGTTTTTAGTTTAGTTTTATTATTATTTTATTTTATTAGGTTTAGGTTTTATTTTATTTTTTAGGTTTATGTTTAGGTTTCTATTTTATTTTTTTAAGGTTTAGGTTTTAGGTTTATTTTTAGGTTTTATTTTTTAGTTTAGTTTTAGGTTTATTTTTAGTTTATTTTATTTTATTTACTTTAGGCTTTAGTTTTAGTTTAATTTAGGCTTAGGTTTAATGTTTATTTATTTTAGTTTAGTTTATTGTAGTTTAGGTTTAGTTTTATTTTATTTTATTTTGTTTACTTTTATTTTTATTTTAGCATTAGTTTTTATTTTTAGTTTAGGGTTTGGGTTTTATTTTTTATTAATTTTTTAGGTTTTATTTTTAAGTTTAGGTTTTTATTTTATTTTATTTTAGTTTTATTTTATTTTTATTTTACGTTTAGTTTTTATTTTAGTTATGTTTTTTATTTTTAGGTTTATTTTATTTTTTTAGTTTAGTTTAAGATTTTTTTTAATTTTTTGTTAGTTTAGATTTAGTTTATTATTTTATTTTATTTTAAGGTATAGGTTTAGGTTTAGGTTTTAGTTTAGGTTTTTATTTTATTTTATTTAGGTTTAGGTTTTTTTATTTATTTATTTTTAGGTTTTGTTAAATTTAGGTTTAGGGTTGTATGTTTAGGGTTTAGGATTTTGTGTTAGTTTCAGGGTTTATGTTTGGGGTTTAGGGTTTAGGATTTATGGTTTAGGCATTAGGGTTTAGGATATTTTTTTTAAAAAAAAATTAAGTAACTAGTAGGTTTCGATTTATTTAGTTTATTTTTTATTTATTTTAATTTATTTTATTTTTTTATTTTTATTTAGGTTTATTTATTTTTATTTAGTTTGGTTTATTTATTTTTGTTCATGTTTTTTAGTTTATTTTATTTTTTAAGTTTAAGTGTAGGTTATGTTTTTTTTAATTTAGTTTTATTTTTATTTTACTTTTTAGGTTTAGGGTTTGTTTTTAATTTTTTGGATTAGTTTAGGTTTTGTTTTATTTTTTAAGATTTAGGTTTTAGGTTTATTTTTAGGTTATATTTTTTAGTTTAGTTTTTTATTTATTTTTAGTTTATTTTTTATTTACTTTTGGGTATAATTTTAGTTTATTTTAGGTTTAGGTTCAAGTTCTATTTATTTTAGATTCGTTTATTGTAGTTCAAGTTTAAATTTATTTTATTTTATTTATTTTATTTTAATTTTAGGGTTATTATTTATTTTTAGGTTTAGGTTTTATTTTATTTTATTTTAGGTTTATTTTATTTTTATTTTATGTTTAGTTTTATTTTATTTTAGTTTAGTTTAGAATTTTTTATTTCTTTATTGTTTTGATTTAATTTTTGATTTTATTTTATTTTAAGGTGTAGTTTTAGGTTTAGGTTTTACTTATTTTATTTTCATTTTATTGTATTTAGGTTTTGGTTTTTTTTATTTATTTATTTTTAGGTTTTATTTAGTTCAGATTTAGGTTTTTAGGTTTTTATGGTTTAGGGTTTGGGGTTTAGGATTTAGGGTTTTAGTTTAGGGTTTAGGGTTATAGATTTTAGGGTTTAGGATTTTGGGTTTATGGTTTAGGGTTTAGGGTTTTAGGGTTTAGGGTTTAGGGATTACAGTTTATGGTTTAGGGTTTAGGGTTGTAGATTCGAGGTTTAGGCTTTTTAAGCTTTTTATTTTTTATTTTTATTTTTTAAAATTAATTAAACTGGTAGGTTTAGGTTAATTTAGATTATTATTTATTTATTTATTTATTTTTATTTAGCTTAATTTTTATTTTTATTTATTTTAGTATTTTTTTAGGATTATTTTTTAGTTTATTTTTTAGGTTTAGGTTTATGCTTAGGTTTATTTTTTTAGTTTAGTTTTATTTTTATTTTCTTTTCTTAGGTTTACATTTTATTTTTTATTTTTTATTTTTAGGTTTAAGTTTAGGCTTTTATTTTATTTTTCAATTTTAAGATTTAGGTTTTTATTTTAGGTTTATTTTTAGGTAATATTTTCTAGTTTAGGTTTAGGTTTATTTTTAGTTTAAATTATTTTATTTTTTTAAAGTTTATGGTTTAGGTTTTATTTTTTATTTATATTTAGGTTTTATTGTTTGATCTATTTTTTATATTTAGGTTTTTATTTTATTTTATTTTAGGTTTTTCTATTTTTTTAGTTTAGTTTAGATTTTTATTTATTTTTTATTTTAAATTTTACTTTCTTTCAAGTTTTTATTTAGGTCTAGGTTTTAGAGCACATTTTTATTTTATTTTATTTTTTCATTTTATTTTGGTTTAAGTTTTTTATTTATTTAATTTTAGGTTTTATTTAGTTTAAGTTTAGGTTTTTAGCATGTTAAGGTTTAGGGTTTAGATTTTTTACTTTAGGTTTATTTTTAGGTTATATTTTTTAGATTAGGTTTAGGTCTATTTATAGTTTATATTATTATATTTAGTTTAGGGTTTAGGTTTAGTTTATTTTAGGTTCAGTTTTTGATTTTATTTATTTTAGTTTAGGTTTAGGTTTTTAGTTAGTTTTTATTTTATTTTATTTTTGGTTTATTTTATTTTTATTGTACGTTTAGTTTTTATTTTATTTATATTTTTCATTTTTAGGTTTATTTTCTTTTTTTAGTTTAGTTTATGTATTTTTATTTTATTTTAGTTTAGTTTTTATCTTTATTTTATTTAATTTTTAGGTTTTAAGTTTAGGTTTTTATTTTATTTTATTTAATTATATTTTATTTAGGTTTGGGTTTATTTATTTATTTTATTTTTAGATTTTATTTATTTTAGGTTTAAGTTTTTAGGTTTTTAGGGTTTTGGGTTTTGAGTTTAAGGTTTAGGGTTTAGGGTTGTGTTTGTTAGGGTTTTGGGTTTAGGGTTTAAGGTTTAGTGTTTAGGGTTTTATGGTTTAGGGTTTAGGTTTAAGGTTTTTAGATTTAGAGTTTAGGGTTTAGGGTTGTAGGTTTAGGGCTCAGGGCTTATGATGTAGGGTTAGGGCATTTTTTTATGTTTTCTAAATAAACTTGTAGGTTTAGGTTTAGCTTTTTATTTAATTTAGTTTATTTATTTTAATTTAAGTTTTTTATTTTAGTTTATTTTTTAGGTTTAGGTTTAGCTTTTGGTTTACTTTTTAGTTTAGTTTAAGTTTTATTTTACTTTTAAGGTTAAGGTTTTATGTTTTATTTTTAGGTTTAGGTTTAGGTTTTAAGTTTTTATTTTAGAAATAGTTTTAGGTATTATCTTTTAGTTTAAGTTTAGGTTTATTTTTAATTTATTTTATTTTATTTAATGTTTTGGTTTTGGTTTAGGCTTAGGTTTTTTTTATTTTAGTTTAGTTTATTTTAGTTTAGGTTTAGGTTTATTTTATTTTTATTTTAGGTTTCATTTTTTTTATTTAGGGATTAAGTTTTATATTTTACTTATTTTTAGGTTTATTTATTAGGTGTAGGTTTTTATATAGTTTATATTTTAGGTTCATTTTATTTTTATTTTAGGTTTAGTTGTTATTTTATTTAAGTTTATTAATATTTTAGTTTAGTTTAAGTTTTTATTTTAGTTTATTTTTTATTTTTATTTTTTTAGGTTTAGGTTTAGGTTTAGGTTTGAGTTTTTGTTTAGGTTTTTATTCTATTATATTTTTTTATTTTATTTTAGTTTAAGCTTTTTTATTTATTATATTTTTAGGTTTTATTTAGTTTAGGTTTAGGTTTTTAGCTTTTTAGGGTTTAGGGTTTATGGTTTAGTGTTATTTAAGTGTTTAGGGTTTTAGGTTTAAGGTTTGGGTTTAGCATTTAGGGTTTAGGGATTAGTGTTTAGGGTATAGGGTTTTGTTTTTAGGGTTTAGGGTTTAGTGTTTATGGTTATAGGGTTTAGTGTTTAAGGTTTAGGATTTTTAGGGTTTAGGGTTTAGGTTTTAGGTAAATGGTTCAGGTGTTAGTCTTGGGTTTAAGGGTTTTGATTATTTTTTTAATAGATAAAAAATTTAGATTCAACATTTCTTCATTTTGCTTTCATCAACCAAGTAACACAACAAGTTTTCTAAGACACAAGCGAGACATAGATAAGAAATGAGCAAGCATAGAGCAATCCAAAAACCCTAAATAACTAGAGCCATCTCTTTTGTAAAGACACAGTTCCATAAGCAGTAGATCGGACCAGGTGTTCTTCAGTTTCTCTAGTTCCAATCAGAATCACTTCGACATCTTAAGTAGCGGGATCCACCTTCATATCCTCAATCTCTCCTCACCACCACATTTGTATCCTCCATCGCTCCTCCCTCCATAGATTTATACACCTCCATATCCACCAACTCTAGATCCCCCCACCTGTGATAGTTTAGAGATTTTTGATTTTGTTGATGGTGATGTTCTATCATCAAGGTTCTTAGGTTTAGGTTTAAGTTTTGGTTTATTGTTTTAGGTTTAGTTTATTTTATAATTTATTTAGTTACTTTATGTTTAGGTTTAGGGTTTGGGGTTTAGGGTTTAGGTTTTTAGGGTTAGGGTTTATTTATTTAGGGTTTAGGGTTTAGATTTTAGGCTTTAGGGTTTAGGGTTTAGGTTTATACTTTTAGGTTTAGGGTTTAGGGTTTATGATTTAGGTTTTAGGTCTAGGGTTTGTAGGTTTAGGGTTTAGGGTTTAGGGTTTATTTTAGGTTTAGGATTTTATGTTTAAGATAGGTTTAGGTTTATTTACTATATTTAGTTTATTTTTTTATTAATTTTAGTTCACTTTATTTTTTAATTTTACTTAGGTTTATTTTTTTATTTTATTTTCTTTAGTTTATCTATTTTAGTTTATGTATTTTATTTTAGTTTATTTTTTAAATTTAGGTTTAGGTTTAGGTTTATTTATTTAATTGAGTTCTAATTTTATTTTATTTTTGAGGTTTAGTTTTATATATTTTATTTTAGGATATTTTATTTTCATTTTAGGTTTAGTTTTTATTTTATTTAAGTTTATTAATATTTTAGTTTAGTTTAAATTTTATTTTAGTTTATTTTTTATTTTATTTTAGGTTTAGGTTTAGGTTTAAGTTTTGTTTGGTTTTTTATTTATTTTTTTTTTATTTTATTTTGGTTTAAGTTTTTTTTATTTATTATATTTTAGGTTTTTTTTATTTAGTTTAGGTTTAGGTTTTAGTTTTTAGGGTTTAGGGTTTATGGTTTAGTGTTTATTTTTTAGGGTTTTAGGTTTAAGGTTTGGGTTTAGCATTTAGGGTTTATGGATTAGTGTTTAGGGTATAGGGTTTTGGTTTTAGGGTTTAGGGCTTAGGGTTTATGGTTATAGGGTTTAGTGTTTAAGGTTTAGGATTTTTAGGGTTTAGGGTTTAGGTTTTAGGTAAATGGTTGGTTTAGTTTTGGTTTTGGGTTTTGATTATTTTTTATTATAAAAATTAGATTATTTCTTCATTTTGCTTTTCAACCAAGTAACACAACAAGTTTTTAGACACGGTTAGATTTAGAGTTTAAATAACTTTTTTAGTTTAGTTTCATAAGCAATAGATAGTGTTCTTGGTTTTAGTTTAGAATCACTTAACATCTTAGTAGCAGATTACCATCATTGTTCGATCTCTTTAGGTTTATCTCCTTTACCATAACCACCACTTTACCATTCCATATCCACTAGATTACCACCATTGCGATTTAGCCTCCTTCTTAGCCTTTTATCTAGATAGAGTTTGATGTTTTAGGTTAGATTCTTAGGGTTTAAATTTTAGTTTTTTTGTTTATTATGTTTTAGGGTTTAAGTTTATTTTTCATTTATTTAGTTACTTTATGTTTAGGTTTATGGTTTGGGGTTTAGGGTTTAAGGTTTATGGTTAGGGTTTAGGGTTTAGGATTTATGGTTTAGGATTTATGGTTTAGGGTTTACGGTTTAGAGTTTAGGGTTTAGGGTTTTAGGGTTTATGCTTTTAGGGTTTAGGGTTTATGGTTATGATTTAAGGTTTTTTAGAGCTTAGGTTATAGGTTTAGGGTTTAGGGTTTAGGGCTTATAGCTTAGGGTTTAGGATTTTGTGTTTAAGGTAGGTTTATGATTATTTAGTATATTTAGTTTAATTTTTTATTGATTTTAGTTTACTTTATTTTTTATTTTAATTTATGTTTTTTTATTTAGTTTAGTTTATTTATTTTAGTTTAGGTTTTATTTTAGTTTATTTTTAATTTAGGTTTAGGTTTATGTTTATTTTTAGTTGAGTTAATTTTATTTTATTTTTTTTAGGTTTAGGTTTTATTTTTATTTTTTATGTTTAGGTTTAGGTTTTATTTTATTTTTTAGGTTTAGGTTTTAGGTTTATTTTTAGGTTTTTTTTATTTTTTTTAGGTTTAGGTTTATTTTATTTTATTTATTTTATGGTTTAAGTTTAGTTTATTTTAGGTTAGATTTAGGTTTATTTATTTTAGTTTTGTTTATTTTAGTTTAGGTTAGGTTTATTTTATTTTATTTATTTTAGTTTATTTTTTTATTTAGGGTTTAGGTTTTTATATTTTACTTATTTTTTATTTTTTGTTTTATTTAGTTTTATTTTAGGTTTAGTTTTATTTTATTTAAGTTTTTATTTATTTTATTTTTGGTTTTTTTTATTTTAGTTTAGTTTTATTTTTTTTATTTTTTAGGTATAGGTTTAAGTTTAGGTTTTTATCTATTTAATTTTTTATTTTTTAGGTTTAATTTAGTTTAGGTTTAGGTTTTAGTTTTTTTTTTGGGTTTAGGTTTTGGGTTTAGGGTTATTTTAGTGTTTAGGGTTTTGGGTTTAGGGATTAGTTTTTAGGGTTTAGGCTTTAGGGTTTAGGGTTTATGGTTTTAGGGTTTAGGGTTTTGGGTTTAATGTTTAAGGTTTTGGATTTTTAGTGTTTAGGGTTTAAGTTTTAGGTATTGGGTTAGTTATTAGGGTTTTGGGTTTTGATTATTTTTTTAGATTATTAGTTTATTTTATCATTTTGATTTTATTAGGGTTTAAGAAATGAGTTATATAATTTTTTATTTTTTTAGTTAGTTTAGTATTTTTAGTTTGGGTTTCTTTTTAGTTTATGATTTGTAGGTAGTTATCTCTTTAGTTGTTTTTTTAGTTAACCATTTAGTATTTTATTTTATTTTTAGTTTAGGTTTAGGGTTTTATTTTATTTATTTATTTTGTTTAGGTTTAGGTTTTATTTTAAGTTTATTTTTAGGTTTTATTTTTTAGTTTTGGTTTAGGTTTATTTTTAGCTTATTTTATTTTAATTAGTTTAGGTTTAGGTTTTGTTTGTTTAAGGTTTAGGTTTAGGTTTTATTTATTTTAGTTTAGGTTTAGGTTTATTTTATTTTATTTAGGTTAGTTTTTTTTTTTAGTTTAGGGTTTAGGTTTTATTTTTCTTTATTTTTTAGGTTTATTTTTAGGTTTAGGTTTTTTATTTAGTTTTATTTATTTTATTTTAGGTTTATTTTATTTTATTTTATGTTTAATTTTATTTTATTTATGTTCTTTATTTTAGTTTTTATTTTATTATTTGGTTTAGTTTAGGTTTTTATTTTATTTTAGTTTTATTTTTTATTTTATTTTATTTTATGATTAGGTTTAGATTTTTTTAGGTTTTTCTTTTATTTTATTATTTTATTTTATTTAGGTTTTATTTAGTTTAGGTAAAGGTTTTTAGGTTTTTAGTGTTTAGGGTTTAGGGTTTATTATTTTGGGTTTATAGTTTTTGGGTTTAAGGTTTAGGATTAGGGTTTAGGGTTTAGGATTTAGGGTTTATTATTTAGGCTTGAGGGTTTATAATTTTTAGGGTTTTGGGTTTAAGATTTATGGTTTTAACTTATTTAGGTTTAGTTAGTATAGTTAGTATAGTTTTTTAGTTTTATTATGATTATTTGTTAGTTATTAGTTTATTTAGGGTTTAGGTTTATTTTAGTTTATTATTATTATTATTTTAGTTATTTATTTTGGGATTTATTTGGTTTTAGGTTTATTGTTTATTTGGGTTTGTTGGGGTTATTATGGTTTGGTGTTTCTTTAATTTAGTTTTTATTTTTGGGGTTTTATTAATTTGAGTTTTGTTTATATTTAGTTATTGTTTAGTTATTAGTATTATTTTATTAGTTTTTATTTTATTTGTTATTATTCGTTTAGTTATTTTTTTTAGTTTTGGGGTTATTTTAGTTTAGTTATATTAGTTTAGGGGTTTTAGGTTTTTTAGTTTTGTAGTTTTGTTTTTTATTTATTGGGTTTTTTATTAGTTTGGTTTTATTAGTTTAGGGTTTAGTTTTATTATTTATTATTATTATTATTATTATTATTATTATTATTATTATTTTATTAGTTAGTTTAGTTTATTTATTAGGGTTTTATGATTTTAGTTAGTTTATTAGGTTTTAGTTATTATTATTAGTTTTAGTTATTTTTATTAGTTTTAGTTTTTAGGTTTATTATTAGTTTTATTATTATTTATTTAGTCAGTTTTATAAGTTTTAGTTTGGTTTTATTATTTATTATTAGTTTATTATTAGTTTTATTATTATTATTAGCCCAGCTTTATTTTATTAGGATTTGGTTTAGGGTTTAGGGTTAGCTTTTGGTTAAGGTTAGATTAGGATTTAGGGGTTTAGGGTTTAGGGTTTAATGTTAGTTTAGGGTTTAAGGTTAGGGTTTTAGTGTTTAGGGTTAGGGTAAAGGTTTAGGGTTTAGGTTTTAGGGTTTAGGGTTTAGGGTTGTAAGTTTAGGGTTGAAGGATTAGGGTTTAGGCTTTAAGGTTAGTTTTAGGGTTTAGGGTTTAGGATTTAGTGCTTAGGGTTTAGGGCTTAGGGTTATTTTAAATTTTTAGGTTTATATAGTTTTATTTATTTTATTTATTTAGGTTTATTTTTATTTTTATTTAGTTTAGTTTATTTATTTTATATTTTTTTTTATTTTAGTTTAGGAATTTTATTTTTGTTTATCTTTTAAGTTTAGGTTTAAGTTTATTTTTTTTATTTTTATTATTTTACTTTATTTTTTAGGTTTAGGTTTTATTTTTTATTATAGTTTAGGGTTTAGGTTTTATAGGTTTAGGTTTAGGTTTTTTATTTTATTTTTTATGTTTAGGTTTAGGTTTATGGTTTTTTTTTTTAGTTTATTTTTTTAGTTTAGGTTTAGGTTTATTTTAGTTTATTTTATTTTATAGTTTAGGGTTTATGTTTAGTTTATTTTAGGTTTAGGTTTAGGTTTATTTATTTTATTTTAGTTTATTTTATAGTTTAGGTTAATTTTAGTTTGTTTATTTTATGTTTAGGTTTTTATTTTAGTATAAGGTTTAGGTTTTATTTTTTATTTATTTTTTGGTTTTATTTTAAATTTTATTTCTTAGGTTTAGATTTTTATTTAATTTTATTTCTAGTTTATTTTAATTTTATTTTATGTTTAGGTTTGATTTTATTTAGGTTTTTATTTTTTGGTTTATTTTATTTTTTTTTAGTTTAGTAGGTTTTATTTATTTTAATTTAGCTTAGTTTTATTTTTATTTTATTTTATTTTATTTTAGGTTTAGGTTTAGGTTTTAGTTTATGTTTTTTATTTATTTATATTTATTTATTTTAATTTTTTTAGGTTTATTTTATTTTATTTTATTTAGGTTTAGGTTTATTTAGTTTAGGTTTAGGTTTTTTAGGTTTTGGGGTTTAGGGTTTAGGGTTTGGGGTTTTAGGTTTAGGGTTTAGATTTAGGTTTTAGGGTTTAGGGTTTGGGTTTAGATTTAGGTTTATTTTTGGGTTTAGTTTAGGGTTTAGGGTTTTAGGGTTTAGGTAGGGTTTAGTTTAGGGTTAGTTAGGGATGTTTTAGGTTTTAAATTTTTTTTTAAAATTAGTTTAGGTTTATGTTTATTAAGTATATTTTTTTTATTTATTTTAGTTTATTATATTTTTTTTTTTCTTTTGGTTTAGTTTTATTTTTATTTAATTAACTTTATTTATTTTAGGTTTATTTTAGTTTAGGTTTTAGTTTATTTTTTTAGGTTTGGGTTTAGGTTTATTTTTTTAGTTTATTTTTATTTTTATTTTATTTTATAGGTTTAGGTTTAAATTTTTAATTTTAGGTTTAGGTTTAGGTTCTTATTTTATTATTTTAGATTAAGAGTTTTAGTTTTTATTTTATGCTTATTTTTAGGTTTTATTTTTTAGTTTAGGTTTTATTTATTTTAGTTTAGTTTATTTTATTGTAGGTTTTGGTTAATTTTTTATTTATTTTAGGTTTAGGTTTTATTTTGTTTAGGTTTAGATTTTTATATTTTATTTATTATTTTTATGTTTTATTTTTAAGTTTATATTTTTTTAGGTTTAGGTTTTTAGTTTTATTTTATTTTATTTTAGGTTTATTTTATTTTTTTATTTGTTTAGTTTTTTTTATTTTAGGGTCTTTATTTTAGTTTAGGGTTTAGTTTAGGTTTTAGTTTAGGTTAGGGTTTATGATTTTTATTTTAGGTTTATTTTATTTAGTTAATTTTATTTTTTTATTTTTTTAGGTTTATATTTATTTTTATTTAGTTTAGGTTTTTTTAGTTTATTTTTTTAGGTTTTAGGATTAGGTTTAAGTTTATTTATTTTTTTAGTTAGTTTTATTATTATTTTATTTTTTTAGGTTTAGGTTTTTAGGTTTAGGTTTAGTTTAGGATTTAGTGTTTATTTAGGTTTAGGGTTTAGAGTTTAGGTTTAGGTTTAGGTGTTTAAGTTTAGTGTTTAGGGTTTTAGGGTTTAGTTTTAGGGTTTTAATTTTAGGTTTAGTTTAGGGTTTTATGGTTTAGGGTTTTAGGTTTAGGGTTTAGGGTTATAGTTGTTTAGGGTTTAGGGTTTAATTTTCTTTAGGGTTTAGGTTTTGGGGTTTAGGGTTTAGGTTAAGGTTTTGGGTTATAGTTTTAGGTTTAGGGTTAGTTTTAGGGTTATATAGATTTAGGGTTTAGGTTTAAGGTTTAGGTTTT
Organism: Cymbidium sinense; assembly: GCA_021442155.1. Lineage (NCBI taxonomy): Eukaryota > Viridiplantae > Streptophyta > Magnoliopsida > Asparagales > Orchidaceae > Cymbidium > Cymbidium sinense. Next base: position 93,073 of record JAKCPB010002007.1, on the reverse strand, counting down.
TTTAAATTAAGTGATGGGTTTATTTAGTATATTTTTATTTGTTTTAGTTTATTTATTATTTATTTTAGTTTATTTTATTTTTTATTTTCTTTTAGGTTTATTTTTTATTTTTATTTAGTTTAGGTTATTATTTTAGTTTAGGTTTCTTATTTTAGTTTATTTTTTAGGTTTAAGTTTAGGTTTTTGTTTTTTTTTAGTTTAATTTTATTTTTATTTTATTTTTTGGTTTAGGTTTTATTTTTATTTTTTAGATTTAATTTAGGTTTTTATTTTATTTTTTTAGGTTTAGGTTTTAGGTTTTTATTTTAAATTTATTTTTAGGTTTAGATTTATTTTAAGTTTATTTTATTTTATTTAGATTAGGGTTTAGGTTTAGGTTTAGGTTTTATATATTTTAGTTTAGTTTACTTTAGTTTGGGTTTAGGTTTATTTTTTATATTTATTTTAGGTTTAGGTTTTTTTTTTAGGGTTTAGGTTTTTTATTTATTTATTTTTAGGTTTTTTTGGTTTAGGTTTTTTATTTTGTTTTTTATTTTATTTTAGGTTTTTTTTTAATTTGGTTTATTTTATTTTTTAGTTTAGTTTATATTTTATTTATTTAGTTTTAATTTAGTTTTATTTTTTATTTATATTTTAGGTGTAGGTTAAGTTTTTTAGTTAGGTTTTATTTTATTTTATTTTGTTTAGTTTAGATTTTATTTATTTATTTTATTTTTTAGGTTTATTTAGTTTAAATTTAAGTTTTTTAGTTTTTTAGGCTTTAGGTTTTAGGGTTTAGGGTTTAGGGTTTAGGGTTTAGGGTTTAGGATTGTAGGTTAGTTTTAGGGTTTAGGGTTTAGGATTTAAGTTTTAGGGTTTAGGATTAGGGTTTATGGTTTAGGTTTAGGTTTAGGGTTTGAGTTTAGGTTTAAGGTTTAGGTTTATTTTGAGTTTAGGGTTAGGTTTAGGGTTTTTAAAATTTAAATTAGTAGGTTCATGTTTATTTAGTTGTTTTATTTAACTATCTAATATTGAAATTAGTGTCCTTTTTGAGAGGGAATGTTTTGAGTATGATTATCATGGACAAAACAAACATAGCATTTGGTTCATGATTTGGTTATTAGAAATCAAAATAATGTTTTTTAGGTGGATTTCTTTATTTGACTTTCAAAATGATAGGTTTAGAATTTTCATATAAACATTTATTTTAAATTTAACATAATATGATCTACTTATAATCACTAAATTTAGGTTTATTTTAGTTTTATTTTTTTTATTTTATTTTTTTAGGTTTGGTTTTATTTTTTATTTTAGGTTTAGGTTTAGGTTTTTTATTTATTTTTTTTAGGTTTAGGTTTTAGGTTTTTATTTTAGGTTTATTCTTAGGTTTTATTTTTATGTTTAGGTTTATGTTTGTTTTTAGTTATTTTATTTTATTTATGTTTAGGTTTAGGTTTAGATTTTTGTTTATTTAGGTTTAGGTTTAGGTTTTATTTTAGTTTAGGTTTATTTAGTTTAGGTTTATTTTTTATTTTAGGTTTTATTTTAAGGTTTATGTTTTTATTTAGTGTTTATTTTATTTTATTTTAGGTTTATTTTATTTTTTTTCATTTAGTTATAATTTTTAATAGTTTTTATTTTTAGTTTAAAGGTTTTATTTTATTTTAATTTAGTTTAATTTTTTGTTTTAGGTTTATTTTTAGCTTTAGCTTTAGGGTTTTAGTTTTTACTTTATTTTATTTTATTTTGGTGTAGAATTTTATTTATTTTATTTTAGGTTTTTATTTATTTTGGGGTTAGGTTTTAGTTTTTTTTAGGGTTTAAGGTTTAGGGTTAGGGTTTATTTAGTTTAGGTTTTTAAGGTTTTAGGGTTTAGGGTTTAGGGTTTATGGTTTTAGGTTTTTGGGTTTAGGGTAGGTTTAGAGTTTAGGGTTTAGTGTTAGTTTAAAGGTTTAGGGTTTAAGGTTATGGTTTTATTATTAATGTTTTATTTTTTTATTTTTTATTTTTTTAAAATTAAGTCAACTAGTAAGTTTAAGTTTATTTTGTTTATTTTTATTTGTTTTAGTTCATTTTATTTTTTTTTTATTTTGATTTAAGTTTATTTTATTTTATTTAGTTTAGTTTATTTATTTTGTTTATTTATTTTGGTAGGTTTTATTTAATTTATTTTTTAGGTTTAGGTTTGGTTTATTTTTTTTTTATTTTATTTTGTTTTTCTATTTTGGTTTAGGTTTATTTTATTTTTAGTTTAGGTTTAGGTTTTATTTTATTTTTTAGGTTTATGTTTTAGGTTATTATTTTAGGTTTATTTTAGTTTTATTTTTTAGTTTAGGTTTATTTTAGTTATTTTATTTTATTTAGTTTAGGTTTAGTTTTTAGTTAGGTTTAGGGTTAGTTTAGTTTATTAGGGTTTAGGCTTTTAATTTTAGGAGGGTTTATGGTTTAGGGTTTATTTAGGTTTAGGGTTTTGTTAGTATTTAGGATAGGTTTAGTGTTATGGGTTTAGTTTGTGGTTATTTTAGGTTTGGTTTAGGGTTTAGGGTTTAGGGTTTTATTTTATAGTTTAGGTTTAGGTTAGTTTATGATTTAGGGTTTAGTTTAGGATTTATTTTAGGGTTTAGGGTTTAGGGTTTAGGGGTTTTTTTTAAAAAAAAAATTTAGTGAAGCGATAGTTTTAGATATATTTATTTTATTTTATTTTTTATTTTTATTTAGATTTATTTTTTGTATTTATTTAGTTTAAATTATTTATTTTAGTTTTATTTATTTTAGTTTATGTTTGTTTCTTTTAGCTTATTTTTTAAGTTTAGTTTTAGGTTATGTTTATTTTTTAGTTTAGTTTTTTTTTTAAGGTTTAGGTTTTATTTCTTTTATTTAAGTTTATGTTTGGATTTTTATTTAATTTTTTAGGTTTAGGTTTTAGGTTTATCTTTAGATTTTTTTTTGTTTAGGTTTCAGTTTATTTTTAGTTTATTTTATTTTATTTAGTTTAAGGTTTAGGTTTAGTTTATTTTAGTTTATTTGGGTTTTATTTATTTTTTAGTTTAGTTTATTTTAGTTTATGTTTATGTTTATTTTATTTTGTTTATTTTAAGTTTAGGTCTTTTTTTTAGTTTAGGGTTTAGGTTTTAAGTTTTTTATTTTAGGTTTATTTTTTAGGTTTAGGTTTTTTTTAGTTTTTTTATTTATTTAGGGTTTTGTGCCACCATCCTTCAAGATGTTTGATGGCGGTGAACCACAAACACATTACACTTTAGAATTTATTATTAAACAGTGGCGATGGACCTCTTTACATTTTGTTAAGTCTGTCGGTGTTGCATTTGATTGTATGAAATTTGCGATTTGGTGAAGACTTTTTGTTGAGTTTAGCACCTCTTCATCAAGAGGTTTCTTTATGAGGGTGATTAGGCGACCTCATTAGAAACTCAATGGGTCCCTTGTTGATTACATTCTGTGTGGAGCATGAAATGGAACCACAGTATCCGAACAACATGAGATTGAGATTCTTTTCAAGAATATCCATGGATGCCTTCATTCTTAAGGGCTTTACCATCAACATTGAAAATTAATCAACAAGGTATCCTGAGGAAATAGCGGTTGCCCTTTCAGACCAATCATCTAGGCCCAAGTTTAGGTGTTTGAAGAAGCTAGGACGGGTTATTGGTGGATGAAGCGACGAGTTGATTATGAGAGTCTAGCTCTTTTGCCACCTCCTCTTCCACCTACCATCTAATAGCAGCGACAAATTTCCACCATACCTACCCGGTGGCAATATTCTTATCCATGGGTAGCTACTTTCCATCTTCTCTTGATAAATTGAATAAGACATATTCATTCAAGAGGGAGGGAAAATCTTTAAGAATCTCTTAAAGAAACAACTTTTTTAGTTACTGAGCTAGGAGGAGGAAGTGGGTAAGAATGATGATCCTTGTTGCCCTACCACCGCATGTTCCATGTCTTAGAGGATTGTATCATTTTAAAGGGCTTGGAGCTACAAGTTGAGAGTCATAGTTATCCCTAAGTAATATTTATTAGAAAAACCATCCAGTTTTATTAGAGTAATCCTTGGGGATACTTGCGATACTCTTAAGATCGAAGATGGTTAGGATATTTCCCTATCTTGAACCTCTAAGAAGATCATTTCTAAGATCAAGAAGCTTTCCTTTATAGGTGCTGTAGCTCAAACCTCAACATCAAGGAAGGTTTGCTAGTTGAAAAGATAACTTGGGAGGTGATAGCCGGTGTGTAGCTCACCATACTCCATGATAGTTGCGTAGCCAAGTAAGTCACCTCCATTCTAGCTACCACCTTCTTTCCCTCTTTTGGAGCATTGAATATGGATAAAGGCACTAAATCCCTTACTACTTTACTTGATTTCTTTTGTACCTCCACCCAAAAAAAAATGAAAGGCGATTACTTATATTGTCTACTTCTTATGCTCTTGATTTTATTCCTATTGAAAGCTCTCTAAGTCTAAATAAAAATAATAGCTCTAGTAGTTTCAATCATTTCCTTTCTAATTCAGAGTTGGTCTATCCTTCTCTAAATCAATTGGGTTCCCCTCTTGAGATTGACATGTCAGTAACTCAGGTTCCCATGAAGTTGTAGGTATGCCCAATGAGAGAACTTTCCACAAGCTCATCATTCATTCAGAAGTCCAGAGTCAACCACATGGCAAAGTTCCACCTCTAGGGTAGCACCTCGGGATAATGGTAAGCAAAGTTGATTACAATGTAGCTCACCTTAGAAAGTTTCTAGCTAAATTAAGCATATATGATGCCTTGTCTTATCCGAAGAGATGAGGGAATCTCTAATCAAGGCCTTACTTGATCTAGAGATATGCTTCATGCCTAAGAGGCATGCCACTTGAAGGAGATGTAGTTACAGACATGACTAAGGGGATGAGCACCCACCTTTTATAGTGGATGTTGGAAGATATAGGCTATCGGGTTTGGTTGAAGGTGTTAGATTATGAGTCTAAGAACCCTTGCTTGAGGATGACATCTCCAAATTCCAAAAGAAAGAAGGATTGATGAACAAGGTGAGAGGGCCTTGTGGTGTTTATTTTTATATGTATGAGGGACTCCAGATCATAAGGGGTACTGAGGTGTCAGCAACATTAAGGTATGATATACTATTGAAAGATAGAGGCATCACCCTACAATGGACCTAATCACATAATAAGGACTCTAAGGCATGGGTGTCTTGAATGTACCATAGATTTTTTTCCGCTTTCATGGATGAGTAAGTAGGGTTTATATTAAACCGGTTCTTAAGTTCCCTATGGGCAAGCCTCCATAGTTAATTACATCTTAGGAAATAAAATTTCTAAGAATATTCTATTAAAGTAGACAATTATCATCTCCAAAGATTTCAAGGTTAGGCTATCAAAAGATTGGTTGTATTTGGAAAATCAATTGGGAAAGTTCAAGAGAAGACTTATTTTTTGGAATCCAAATGAAATAAGTAGGAAATGCCTCAGAACATTCCAATCTATCCTATGGGGGTTATAATTTTGAAGTTGAAGAAATTTATATGTTTTAAGTTGAAATTTAATTAGACATTCAAACTTATAATCTAGAAACAAGGTTGGGAATGCCCAAGAGGTAAGGATTTATGCTTGTAGCCAGGAAATAGCTACCTTGGATCCTAAATCTAGGGAGCATTAGTATGAGCTAAAGCACTAAATCTAGATAGGTGGACATAATGGTTTACCTCCACAAGAGAATAAATTGTATGACTTTTGGACTTATAACCAGGTGGTCAAAACTCCTCCTATGAATTTAAAACCATGTAGTCGGTCTTATGAATTGCAAGATAGCTAGGGGTTATTTAAAGAGACTAAAGTCTAAACACACTCCATAAGACTAGGGCATGAGTGGTATGAGCATATGACTTAATATAGATGCAAAATCTTTTCAACTTTTATTTCATTTTAGATAGATCATCTTGATAGAGGCTTTAGGATTTCTTATGCTTAAATGCATGATTAAAATGGTTACAGGTTAAATCAACCAGAAGATGTTCTCCACCATAAGGGATGCCCTTAAAGGTGAAGCATTCCTTTATCGTGCAAGGATGGAGATCCTTCATGTTCAAGAGAGAATATGCATGCATGATGTGAAATATACAATAATACTAAGGGTTGCTAAATCTTTTAATTATCTTATTTATGTCTTAGGCTTTATGATGAGGTTATGAGTTGTTTAAAATTTAGTTATGAGTGATTAGTTGGGTAGAAAAGTAATTTTTATCTTAAAAATCATTTAAACATTAAAGCATCAATCATTTAAGAAACTATGAAAAGGATGTTGTCTAATGCATAATGTAAACATAACATCAAATAATTATATAAATTATCATAAAAGAAGAAAAGGGTCGTCAATCTATACAAGAGAGAAAAGATGGGTAGCTCTACCCTTATACAACCTAGAATATGAAAGAATAATTATAATTGTATTAAATGCTATGAGGGTCTTCTTTCTTCATATATCCATTTCTTATTTCTTCCTTCTTTCTTTTGATGGTGCTTGCTTCAAAGGCATCACAGGGCACCCAAGATAAAGCCTTCTCATCATCCTAATCTCCCCACACTAATCCTAATTCTATTGCAAAATTACATTTATGGGAAAAGTAAATCTAACTACACACCAAAATAATGGTTAGCTAAATATACATATAATCCAAAGCATTGTATTTATAATTTGGACTTAGCACCTACAAATGGCTAACTAAGCCTACTGTCCTAACTTGGATTATGCTTAAGGATTTAAACACAAAAAAACATTCACATTTATTTTTAAGCATCACTTAAGCATAAACCCCTACAAAAATATGATTAGGCTAATATTGGCCTATCATCCAATCTATAAAATACACCCTAACATTCAATCTCATTAAAATAAAATATACATCATCATACACCATCCTAGAGCTAGAAGTGGTGACTTAATTTTTGTGTGTATTAACATGTGTAGTAAGTCTTGTTAGGAATTAGTGTTGTATTTTCTAAGTGTTGAAGGATTCAATTTAACATGAAAGGTTAATTGGTTTAATTGATTTTAATTTGTGTTTTCTTTTGTTTCACTTAGCAACTAAGTGTTATAAAGAGAGGAAAAGTGGATTGCCCTCTTTCATCCCTACCATAAGTCACTTTCTAAAGTATATTAATTTGATTTAGTCCTCTTTAGTGAATGACTTATTAAATGATTTAATTAATCCTAGGTTCACTTTAAATAATCCTATTCAAAATGAAAGGCATCTTAAGATTAATTTAATTGAATTACTACCACATGACATATATTGAATCATTCCTTTCCATCACATGTAACATGCATATGATTTAATCCTAATTGTACCTATACCTGCAACATATTTTAGCACACTTGATGAATGCATGTATGTTTAGAATTTATATTTTATTTGATTGAATTATCTAAACATATTAATTTCAAACTTTATCAAATTCTTATACAAAAGTACATAATGAAATTAAATAGGCATGTCATTGTTAAATCAAGGACATGAGGTAATCAAATGACATCCTTAGCTAGCTAAAAGCCTTGTATTCTCGAGATGTCTATATACCCATTTACATTCAAACATATGTAAATTTGTATACATGAACAACATAGGAAGTAAGCTTCGAGAATCATATGGCTAATTAATTCAACCACTTAGTTAATTATGAATGCATGCAATTTTAATGTAAAATGGGATTTTCATTCACTAATCACATATACATATACATGTACAATGATATAGGCAAGTATGTGTCATTGTTAAACCAAAGAAGTGAGGTAATTAAATGACCTCATTGGGACTAACTAAAGCCTCATATTTCCAGGATGCCCAGATTATATACTTTCTTTTCTTGGACACACATGGATGTATAAATAAATTAGGGAAAGAAAACCATGCAAAGATTATATTTTTTTTATTGAATCATTTATATGTATGAATTAAAGCTCTATCCAAGTTCTAATGTTGAAATACATGAGAATAAAATCAAATGCATATGTCCCACTTCTAAACCAGGGAAGTGAAGTAATCAAATGACTTCCTTGGGGCTAGCTAAAGCCTCATGTTCCGATGTTAAATATACCCATTACCATTTAATCTTATATAAATCAACACATGAATAGAGGAAAGAACTCAACATTCATACACTTAAGCTATAAGCACATGCATTTCTTATGTATTTATAACTAGCATCATAACACATATTATTATTCATTTAAAATCTTTTGAAAAATACATTTGGATTTAATAGTGATAATAGCATATATTAAATTAAATCAACACATGCAAGCTTACATAAAAGAAATCCATTTTATTTTACTTGATTTTGAAAAGATGGATGCATGAATTCAAATGACATACCAAATTTAACATGATTGGAAAGAGTACAATCAAATATAAGCATGTGATTCATTCAACCAAACTAATTCTTAAGGATAATCAAATCAAATAAGATTATTTAAAAAAAAGCTTCTTTATTAAGTTTTAGTTTTGATTTAATTTAAAGAGAAGATAAATCATCACTTGTTATTTTAAACCCATTCTTAGATTTGATTTAATTTAAGGAAATGTAATTAAGTTGATTTTATGGGCTAATTAAGTTGAACCATTAATTAGATGAATTAATTACCCTTACCTATGTCACCTTAAAGTAATTAACTAAATAATTATGAGCCAACATGATATGCATGGAGAATAAACTTGCAATGATCTAGAAATAAAGGGGCCTAATGCAATTGGCTCATGATTAATAGTTAATTTGATTAAGGGACTTAATTAATTACTCTTATGGTTTTCCCACACATGTGATCTAACCATAATGTCATTAAACTCCTTTTGGGTTAAAAAACTCCTAAAGATCTACCCCATGATTTAATTAATCAAGGTCGATGTGATTATGATTTCAATTTGATTAAGATTTAATTATTAAATATTAATTAATTTATTTTAAAATAAGGTAAAATGAAGTTGGGAAATGGGTCCCAACCCTTAGTTCACTACTATTGAATAATTATTAATAAACTTAATTAACCAATTTATTACTATTCATGGGATTAATTAATCATTAATTAACTTAAAAGAGTAGTTAAGGTTTAGTTAGTCAATTTTCTAATTAAGTGACTAATAAATACCAAGAAAAGCATGGGAGGTAGAGGTCATCCCATTAATTAACCCAAAATTTAGGATTAATTGCTCAAGTAATTAAGAGTAATTAAACTAATTAATTTTGTAATTAAACTTAATAATTATTCAAAATTAGTTAGGATCATTTTTAATTAATTCTCCTCTAAAATACTTTTAAAATGAGTATTTATTTGTATTTTTTTATTTCTTTATGATTTTTTTAATTTTTAGAAGTTTCAGCCATAAAAAATGATTAATTAAGCCTAATTAAAGCCTAATCCTATTGGCACCATGTGGTGGCGGCGTCATGCTTTTCACGTCTGCATGATTGCCTACCTAAAACTTATCGACTCAACGCTGTACTAGCGGCGTGCTTTCAGTCACCATCCGATCTAAAATGGATGGCTATGATTTATCCCATAGCTTAATAGGATTAAATAAGATCTAGGATCTATTCATGACCATCCATTTTGATCATGCGAATGGATGGTCCATGATCTAACATCATCTTGCTCAAACTTCTCAATCAAAGATCATCGATCGAGATCGATGAGATGCAAGTTTTCTTCAAAAGCTCCAACCCATTTTCACTAAAGATTAGTTTTGAAGCATACCTCAGGAGCTCAAGGTGGTTCAAATGATTGAGGAAGCTTCATCTAGTGAAGATGAAGCCCTGATTGATTGGAATCAATTCCTTGACATTCACTCGAAGGCTAATAATTTAGAGCTCAAATTTGACTGAAGTCCCACCTCCGGTGCTCTGCAATCTTGGGAGATGATTTGTTCTTTTTTTATGAGACCTAAGGAAGGTGTGTGCAAAGTCAATTTGAGTTTGATGGAGAAATGGGGAAGTTAGGTAGGAAATGGGGGTGTCTATTTTGGTATAGATGAATGGCATTTTTGATCTAGGAATGAGCTTGGGAGCTAGGGAATGGCTCTAAGCTCATCTTGGGTAGCTAAGGCTCTAAGAATGATTTTTTGTGTGTTTGAGTGGAAAGGAGGGTGTATACCCCTTGATCTTGATGGTGGGATTGGGTTTGGCTTCTAGTGGCCATCCACCATCTCAGAGTCATGGGTGGCAAGGAGGGAAAAGTTGGCTTGCTTGGTTGGTTGAAGGTGTGGAGGTGGTTGCTAAAAGGAATCATGGGTGTCCATGGGTTTCAAATGCTCTGTGGGGAGGTGAGGTGATTTCACCTCCCATGGGTCATGGCAACCATTGGGTTAGGTTGGGGAAGTGTCTAGGTGCCTAGGTGGACCATTGGGAGAGTACCAAGTGGCCAAATAATGGAAATAAATACATGGGTGATTTGTCTCATGTGATGCCATTGACCCAATACAATCATTTGGCATTGGATTTTATTTCGACAGATTTAAAATGAGCCAAAAGTGGGATAGCCATAAATTTCAAGTCAATTAGAGTTGATTTGGTTAGGTTTGGCTCAATTTGACTCATTTAGGTCAAATTAGGTTAGGTTGGGTCTTGACCAATTGGTCAAATTGGTCAAACCAAGGGTCAAGTTCATATGATCATTTGGGATGTTTTGGTTGTTGTTTTTTGGCTTAGATTTGATTTTTTTGGCTCATTTAAATTCATTTGAGTCAAATGGGTTAAGTTGACCAATTTGACCAAATTGGCCAAATTGGGTTGGGTGTTGGTTTGGGTTTAGTTGACCAATTGAAGATGATTGTAGGCTTTGGTTTCAATTAATTTGGATTTGGTTTTGATTTAGGCAACTTGAACCTTTAGGTCAATTTGGACTAAGTAGGTCAATTGGGTTCAATTGGGTCCAATCATGGCTTTGGTCAAGTTCAATTTAATTTGGAATGAACTTGAGCCATTGGTTGCAATCAATTTGGTTTATATTTTGATTTGACCCAATTTGGTTTTAGGTCAATTTGGGTGAACTTGGGTCAAGGGGCCAATTGGGTTTGGTTTGACTCAATTGAAGGTCAAGTCAATTCAAATATTGATTTTGATTTGGTATGAATCATTGGTTTCAAGGGATTTGGCTTGGGTTATAATTTGGCTAGTTTGGGTTCATATGGGTTAAGGGGTTGACTTGGTCAAATGACCAAGTTGACTTGACCTAATTTGACAATTGATCAACCTAGGTGATCAAGAATCATGATGGGAGGTTTTTTTTGGTTTCAATTTGGGTAGGATTAGAACTTGGCTCAAATAGGTCAAATTGGCCACTTTGGGTCAAGTGGACCAATTAGGTTTAGTTGGCTTGATTTTAGGTTGAGTTTGATTTAGTTGAGTTTATATATGGATTTAGGATTGATATATAAATTCAATTAACTTGGGTTCAAATGGGTTTTGGTTCATTTGAACATTTCAAGTCAAAAGGGTTAAGTTGGGTTTGACTTGGGTTGATTTTGGTTTGGCTTGATATGATTTAATTTATATTTATGAATATAATTGAAGGTATGATTGATTCATGAAAATAAATTGATTTAGTTTTGATGATTTAAATGTATATTTCATTTAAATTTGTGAAGATGATAAAAAAAAATATGATTTGTGAGAAAATCAATTGACATTTGGATTAAGATTTGGCTAAGTCCATGGGATAGGTCATATGGCTTAGGAGGTTTTGATTTAATCTGATTAAGTTTGATTTAGCTTTGATCATTTGAATGTATATTTGATTTATATTTAGGAAGATGATTGAAAAAATAAATTTATTCAATTGATTTTGTATTTGGGATAGGTCATATGGCTTAGGAAGGGTTTCAAGTTTGGATTTCATCATGGGCTTCAATCATTTGGTTTTGGAATTTGGATTTGGATTTGGATTTGAATTTGATGTTTGAATTGAACTTGAGGTTTGGTTTGAGAAGGTGAACATAGATTGAATTTGGGTTGTAGGGTAGTTGGATTATTCTAATCATTAAGGCATAAACTAATTCAATTGTTAATCCTTATAAGTATTTAGGCTTAGGGTAAGTGTTTACCTAATTATCAGAAGTGTCTTATGACTAGGGAAGTCTTAGTGTCTAGAAGGCTCCTAAGTCTAAGATGGGAAGATTGAATCCACACTCCAAAAGTGAGGTCAATAGGCCTTAGGCTCCATAGTGTTCCCCTTGGAGATAGATGATTGGTAGACCGAAGCCAAGTTTCATGTGATAGACTTGGATACATCTTTGAACACTTTGCTTGGGAGACCATGGATACATGAGAACAACATAGTTCCATCCTCTCTATCGATGTATGATGTGTGAGTGGGATCATCTACTATGTCAAAGGAGATCTCAAGCCATTTATAGTTCACGAGGTCGGCATATATGAGGATGCGACTTACTACCTCCCTCAAAATCAACATATCTATTCTCACAAACTTGGCCAAATTTTAAAAATAAAAGAAAATAAAAATAAAGAAAAAAAGAAAAAAAAAAAAAAAGAAATGAAAAGAAAATAAAGGGAGCGAAATAGACTTGGAGGATGAAGTGGAGCCATCATTAGATTCCACCCAGTTCTTTACTCCATTGAACATATGGGTAAGATGACTTGACATCCACCAGCGAGGAAGAGGCTAGTTTAGAGGCGGTCCAGGGTGGAAAACTTCTTTATTGGCCATGAAAGTTATGTCCCAGCTTCCCGGAGTACACTTGTTATCCATATAGACTTAGATTCTAGTTTATAGGATGAGTCTTATATGGTTAGAACACCGATACTCTTCTCGGTAGATTTCCTTTGGAGGTGACACTTGAGAGGATAGTGATGAAGATGCTCCAAAGCAAAGCATGTATCCAAGTCTATATGTGAAACAATTAGGCATCGTTGGGAACCTTAGCTCTAACCCAACTTTCCTCTCAAAAAGCTGAGGGTTTGGTAGTTAAGAAAGCCCTTAAGTCACCACAGTTGTGAATACTTAAAGGTTCTTTTTAAGAGCATAATACTCAATTCAAGAAGTTGATGTATAACTTAAGGATGATTCATATAAAGATTTAATAGAATTACCTTTTGATTGGTACTTAGCCCGTGTTCATAATTTAACAAAGAAAGGGTTAATCCCACATACTTGGTCAAATAATAGGTTATACTACTTTGAAAGAATATTGAAGAACAAATGCAAAAGCTCTCAATCAAGACTAGGATTAGGATTCTATAGTGGGTCCAATCGATGATGATGTTTACTGCTTAGTCATCACAAATCATTTGGAATCTGATAGGTTCTTTTCAAGTCATATTAACTCATATGAGGAGTTGTGCTTAGAAACTTTAGATGATCCAAATGATTTTGAAGTCAAAGATGCACGTGTTTGAAGAAGAGATCAAGTCAACCATCGATGAGCTCAAGAAAACTTAGGATTGAAGAAGATCCATTCCCGACATACACAGTTCTTTGTTGAATGAAATTGAAACAATGACTTAGTTAGACTATTGATTGAGTTTAAGGACTACTTTGCATGGAGTTATGAAGAGATGCAGGATTGGCTCTAATGTGGTCCATAAACTAGCAATATGAACTCTGCTAACCCTATCAAGCAAGCTTCTAGATGCATGAGATTAGACATAGAAAATAGGTTATTTATGAAGTCAAGAATTGATTGATGCTAGCTTTCGGAAGAAAAAAATACTTGGTTGTTAAGTGGCATCATTAAGAAAAGGATGGCCAAATTCACATATGTGTCAATTTTAGGGATTTAAATAAGGCATGTCCAAAAGATGAATTTCCACTACCAATCTTGGAGCTGATGGTGGACATTGCCTCATCTCATGCAGTCTTCTCTTTTATGGATGGCTCATTTGGATATAACCAAATAAAGATGGTCCCTAAAGATGAAAGAAACACTACTTTTAGAACCCGATCAAATCACTATAAGGTCATGCCTTTGCCTTAAACATGTTGATTCTTTGAGCTATGAATCTTTGAAATTCATCATCAAGTTGAGTGCTATATCGATGATCCATGGACAAAAGTAGAGAAAATGATGACCATCTGTTTGACTTAAGAGTAGTTTTTGAACAGTTAAGACAATTTAACCTCAAAGTGAACCCATGAAGTGTGCATTTGGAGTAGCATCATGGAAATTCCTTGGGTTTGTTGTCCAACACCAGGGAATCAAAATCAATCTGGAGAAGATTAAGGCATATTAGAAATGCCACTCCCTAAAGTTTAACTTAACTCGGATCATTCAAGGGTGGTTTGGCATATCTAAGATGCTTTATATCCAACCTCTTGAGAAGATGTCGACCATTCTTAGCTTGTCAAAAGGATGCCAAGTTCAAGTGGGATGATAAGTGTGAGAATACCTTCAAGACATCAAGCATTACGATGCCTAGTTCTAGCCTTATCTTGGGCAAACCCATACTTTACTTACTATTAGATGACTCCCTTGGTGCTTTGTTGGCCCAAGCCAATGATGAAGGAAAATGCACTATATTACCTCATCATCTAATCCCTATTGAAATTATTATCCCATTAAGAAGCATTTCTAGCTTTAATCTTTGCATCCCAAAAAGCTACACACACACTATCAAATAGTTGGCATGATGGTCCATGATCCTCTGGTTTGACATTACCTTCGTACCTCCATGTGGTGAAAGGACAAGCGCTAGCCTTAGCACACCCACTTTCTTGACTCTTCACTTAGTGATGATATCCCCAATGAATAAATCATGAACTTAGAGGATACTAGCATTCACCTAGGAGATGTACTTTGATGGTGCCTTCCTCTTAAAGAGGAGAAGAATCTACTATTCGGGAAAGGAATTAGGAATAGTTCTCTTAACTCACTTGATGTGATTGAGATTCTCATATCATCTATCTAATCCTTGCAATAAAAAGCTAAAAATGAGGCTATGATTGCGATCTAGAGTTAACACTCTAAGCATCAAAACATCAACATCTTTAGGATTCTTAGTTATCAACCAAATCTGGGTCCTATAAGGTTATAAAGTCCAAGCTCCATCCTACCACACAAGTACACCATGAGTTGTTGGCCCAAATCCAAGAGGTTACATTTATAAGATTCCTCAGGAGAGAACATTGGCATATGCTTTTAGCAAGCTTGCCAAGGAGTTGGGATTTGGAGGATGAGTCCATATCAATAAAGGTCCAAAATAGAAGTCTTATCCTTATTGATATTGAACTCATCAAAAGTACTCTCTAGAAGGGAGGTTGCCATTGCCAAGAAGGATGAGGAGTTGGGTGGACACCATCTATGGATTACCTAAATAAAGGCAAACTACCTCAAGAGAAGTCTCAATCCCATCAGATGAAGCAGAGCACTTTCCTATGATGGATGGTGTCTTGTATAATATTTGATCATATGTGGATATATTATTTAGACAACATGAAGCTTAAGATCATGATCGAGGTACACTCAAGATTATGTGGAGCCTACCAATCGATCCAAAGATGAAAGCTAAGATCAGAGTAAGATACTACTAGTCATCAATGATCAAAGATTGCATGGATACAGCATTACCAATGTAAAATACATGGTGTGGTCCCCAACCACCCAACATTCTACATCTACATTGGCATGGCCATTCGAGTGTTGGGGTACCAACATAGTCGATTGATTCCTTCTTCCAGGGTCAGTTCATCTTAGGACTCTAACAACTTTTTCAAACGGGTGATAATTTTTTGCTCAGAGGTCACATTTCGAATGTGGTCCATTTTTTAGGAACCATATCATTTATAGGTTCAGAGTGCCTTGATGAATTATATCTGATATTAAGATTGCATACAAGAGCATCAAAATTAATAACTTTTCTCAAAGACACAGCAAACATTGGATATATTCTACCATCAACTACTTGAGGGAAAATAACTTAACAGAAGCCTTTAACAAAACTCTCATCCAAAAACTAAGAAGACACACAATAACAAGCGTGGTATGAGTAGTTAGTTGAAGCTTTGTGGGCCGCACCATATAGAACTCCAACTCAATACTTCTTCTTAGTGTATGTGCTAAAGCCATTCTACCATTAGAGTCCAACACCCATCACTAAAGATAGATGTGGGTAGCAAGATCACATGAGGAATGCTAAGTTGCATTAGAAGAGCTTGAAGGTTTGGAGGAGGCACCTACGGGCATGCAAAACCTTGAGTTGCAAGCTAAAATGATTCAAGCTCATAATAAGTTAGTCCATCCTAAAGCTTTTCAAGTAAGAGCTTATTTTAGTTCTAAGACCAATTATTGCATCATTTGATGGGAGGCAAGTTTGAACCCACTTGGGAAGGCCTTTTGCCATAGAAGGCCTACCGGAGGATCTTATCTACTATTAATCATAAGGGAGAGTGCCCAACGTTTTTCAATGGGCTCTACTTGAAATATTATAAATCATGTTTGAAAATAATTATCATCAATGAAAATTCCATTTTGAATTCAATCTCTTCCATGTTGAAAGTATTTTTTATGTAATTTCTCCATGATGTGTTTAGGGTAGGTGTAAAGAACCCGGCGGTCTATCCTTCATTGACACAAACACAAACTACACAAACATATAAAATAAACACATATCTTTTCTCGGGCTACTTTGAGTTGAGATAACTCCCAGACACTCACTCACTCGATGCTTGCTCTAAGTCGGTGACTACACCTGTAGTGTGTCACCCTATGGTCTTCTTACTTTGGAGGATGTAAGTCTGCTTTCCTTCTTACTTGTCTACACATCGATGAGTGCCTTGTTAGTTTGGTAGGCACTTTGTGGTTGTAAGCTACCTCATGTTGGCTTCATTTAAGAGGATGTGAGTGCATATGCTTCTTGTTATTAGCCTTCATGCGCTGACTAGGTCTAGTATATTTGAGGTTTAGGATAACTCCCTTAGTGGCTCCTTCCCTCCTGACTTCTTCAAGTCTAGGTCCAGTCCTTCCTCGGGGATCCCCGCTTAGTAGTCTCCTTAGGTCAGATAGCATCTATCCATCAATGATAGATCTAATATTCATCTTGGAAAGTTGTAAGCCTACATGCTTTCTTTCAGATTGATCATTGCACACCTAGGTTGGTTGGTTCTCACTATCTGATGGATACTCACACACTCATGATGGATACACCTTAGGTTGGTTGGTTCTACTTAGGATACACCACTATTGGATGTAAGTCTATGCTTTCTCTTGAGTTGGCCACTTTACACCTATAGGTTTCTTTTCCATGATCGAGGATAACACTAGTAGCACCTCCCTATGGGCATTATGTTTGGATCACATCCTTTTCGACCCCATTTACTACAGGTTACTTGTCAGTTGGATAGTTCCATTTTCCTAGTAACCATCCTTGTAGTTGGAGAATCTTTCTTGTGGACGTGTAGATTCTCCTTTGATCCAGTAAATTTGAGATAGGTCAAGGCTGATATAGCCCCTTCTCAGTGTGGTCACTCGTACACCAATAGGGTCCACTCAAATATATAAAAAAAAATATATTCACTTATGGATTAGGAGGACACCCCTAATGGTACCTTTTCCTAAGCAGGTATCATATCTTTATGGCAGTGTCAACAAAACCCCCTACAAGAATTGCTTGACTACTCTTGAGTTGATATAAATCCCCAGCAAGATTCACTCAGTAGTCACCCATAAGTCGGGTTGATTTGTTGCTGCACAGTCACCTAGTTGTTCCTACTTTAGAAGATGCTTTTTCTACACCTTTTTCTTGGCATAATCATTGCACACCAAAAGGAAACCCCTTAGGTTGGCTAGCTCTACCCCATGGCCAATAGACTATCCCTTTGGATATGTAAATTTGAGATAGGACAAGTCCATTATAGCCCCTTCTCGTGGGTCCCTCTTGCGCATGGTCCATAAATTAAATCTATCAAATTTGGCCGAGCTCACATAGTGGATATGCCTCAATTCAAAATCAAACTAAACCAAACAAACCATATCAAATCACATGAAACTAGATAAAATTAATCTTGACTACTTTTGAGTTGACATAAGTCCCCATCGACATTTTACTCGTAGCCTAGTTCAATTTGTTGTGCATCCATAGTCACTCAGTTGTTCCTCACTTTTGAAGATGTAAGTTGCTATGCCTTCTTCTTAGCACAAGTCATTGAAAGGCAACCCCTTATGTTGTTTAGCTCTACCCCCTAGGTAGACTATCCTTTGGATTTGTAAACTTAAGGTGAAGGATGATATAGCCCTTCTCACTTGGGTCCATTACACCCAACATGGTCCATACATTAACAGATTAAATTCCAAATCTAATTTCCCAGTGGAGTTAAATCACACCCTTCTCCCAATGGAGCCCCAAATCATAAATAATAGGTCAAACAAATCAAATTCAATACCAACCTCGTGGAGCCAAATTAAACCAACTCCAGTAGAGTCTAAATCAAAGAAATCCAATCAAACTCTTATCCCCAGATACATCCTCAAACAAATCTATAAATCAAACTCAAATCTAATCTAACATAGCGAACTTAGTGGAAGGTTCATATACCCAATCCCTAGTGTACTTGAGCCCATATCTCTAGTAGAAATGCCTCCACATCAATTAAAACAAAACAAAGTAAAGTCAATTCGATCATAATCCTTGGTGGATTATAGATTCTTATCCCAAGTGGATCTTCTTTCCATAAATCATATAATCAAATCAAATTCAAACCTTATCCCCAAATTTTCTTCCTCATTCCTCGTGTAGACCCTCACATGTCACATATGATTCCCTAGTGGATCTCCCTCCATGTCCTTCACATGGAATTCTCATCAAATCTTATTTCTTGTCTTATGCACACCTTTAATACTTCAACCAAAAGCTTAACAATGTATTCATTCAAATTACATCATCTTAACATTCTAATTAACATTTTATGATTTGTGATGGTGCAAGCTCAAACTAATTATACAATATCATGCTAAACATATTATAGTGTGAATTAACACACTATATTATATTATAATATATGATGTTATATTATAATTTTATAATATAATATATTGTCTAACATTACTCATTAAATCACTTAAAAGGAACAAATAACAAAATTTTCTCAAAATATGAATAATGTTCATTTTGGATGTAAAATTGTTATTTTTTCTATTAGAAATGGTACAAAATAGCATAATTTTGGTGTTGCTTCTTGGTGTGTATGAATTTAAATTCTTCCATCTCAACCTTCAAATTAACATTTTTTTGTGAGTTTTGACCCAATGTATTATAACAAAAGTAAAAAATATACTAAAATGTATAACATTTAGTAACACACCACATTCATATATATGTGAAGTTATATTATTATGTACATTATATTTTAATATGCTTTCATATAATATATTATCTTACATTACACCTTAAAATCAATCACTTTAAGCAAAAAATTTATAAAATTTGGTTGAAAAATGAACATTTATTTTGGATGCAGAATTCCATTCTTTTGATTAAATGACACACCATAGCACACCCCCAATGATGTTCCCTAAAGCTTACCTTAATTTTGGCCAAATCCATTATCTCACCTATATCAATATTTTTATGAATTATACTAGTACAAACTCTACTACATCATACTATAACTAAAATATGCTAAACAACAAGTAGTAATACACAATAGTATGCTATAATGATGCTACACTATGTTATGGCATCCTATATTATAATACACTATAACATATTACATTATATTATATTGCATATCATCACAAAGGATTGCTTAAGATAAAAAATTATAAAAGTCTAAACAATAAAAAACTATATATTTTAGTTTATATCACTTACATATTTTAAATTGAAATAATATATTATGATGCCATGCTCTACCTATTATGAATTTGGCCAAATTCCACCATTTTAAAGTCTAAATCAACATTTTTTATAAATAACTAGTGTAGGCTCAACGCATGATTGTAAAATACTAAAGAATTTAAAATGCACGAACAATATATTATGATATGATGTTATACTATGCTACAACATATAATATTTATTTTGAACATAAAATCTTACTTTTTATACTACAAGTGGCGTAGCACACCTTTGGTACTACAACCTAATTCCCACTTCAAATTTAACAAATTTCATCATCTGATTTATTAAATCAATATTTTTATGATTTATATTAATATAGACTATAGGGCACAATACCATAATATACTAAAACATTTCAAAACATCTTATAACATCCAAAACACATCACTACATGCTCAATATATGATGCTACATTACTATAATATATGGTAATATATGATTTAGGGTTAGGATTTAGGGTATTCAAATCTCCAACAGTCAAGGGAAAGTCTCTTGAAGACATTTTCTTTAGCCACCATAACTATGTTAGGATTAGGTCATTCTTTAGATCTACTCCTAATGACATATTTATTCAAGGTTTAGGGTTTTGGGTTTAGGGTTAGGGTTTAGGGTTAGTTTATGGTTTAAGGTTTAGCGTTTAGGGTTAGTTTAGGGTTTAAGGTTAGTTTAGGGTTTAGGGTTTTGGGTTTAGGTATTAGGGTTTAGGGTTATATGTTTTAGGGTTTAGGGTTTATGGTTTTGGGTTTTGGGTTTTAAGGTTTAGGGTAAAGGGTTTAGGGTTTATGGTTTAGGGTTTAGGGTTTAGTGTTTAGGGTTTAGGTTTCTTAAGTTTAGTGTTTAAGGTTTAGGTTTTATGTTTAGGGTTTAAGTTTTAATTTAAGATTTAGGGTTTTGAGTTTAGGCTTTAGAGTTTAAGTTTTTTTTAGTGGAGAACAAATTATTCAACATTTATTCTTTTTTATTTGTCAACCTAGTAGCACCCATTTTCTAAGACACAAGTGATGGCATAGATAACCATGAGCAAATAAAAAACCTAGATAAGTAGAACCATCTCTATTATAAAGACAGTTAAGCACGTCGGATCGATCTTGTTTCTAATTCCCATGAACCACCCCTTCTTGAGTAGGTTGCCATCATATCCCCAATCTCTCCTCACCACAGCAGTATGTTGATCCTTCCTTTAACCACCATTTAGACCACCACCTCCATATCCACCACACCTCAGTTCCCACCACCACTGATCCACCTTGCCTTTTCCTCCACCAGATCTAGGCCGAGTTGGGTGATGTTCTCATCAGGTTTTGACCATTTCTTAGGGTTTAGGGTTAGTTTAGGGTTTAGGGTTTATGGTTAGTTTAGGGCTTAGGTTTAGGGTTTTGGTTTGGGGTTTTAGGTTTAGGGTTTAGGTTTATAGTTTAGGTTTAGGTTTAGGGTTTACTTTAGGTTTAGGTTTAGGGTTTAGGTTTTAAGTTTAGGGTTTAGGGTTAGTTTAGGTTTTAGTTTTGGGTTTAGGGTTTAGGTTTAGATTTAGGGTTTAGGTTTTTTTTAATTAAGTAAAATAGGTTTATGTTATTTAGTTTATTTTTTTTTTTGTTTGAGTTTATTTTATTTTTTATTTTTTTAGTTTATTTTTTAGTTTAGTTTATTTATTTTAGGTTTAGTTATTTTATTTTAGGTTTTATTTTAGTTTATTTTTAGTTTAGGTTTATTTTAGTGAGTTTTTTTTATTTTATTTTTTAGGTTTAGGTTTTATTTTTTATTTTAGGTTTATGTTTAGTTTTTATTTTATTTTTTTTTAGGTTTAGGTTTAGGTTTATTTTAGGTTTATTTTTTGGGTTTTATTTTTTTTATTTTTGGTTTAGGTTTATTTTAGTTTAATTTTATTTTATTTATTTTAGTTTAGGTTTGGTTTAGTTTATTTTAAGTTTAGGTTTAGGTTTTTTTTTATTTTAGTTTAGTTTATTTTAGTTTAGGTTTAGGTTTATTTTATTTATTTATTTATTTTTATTTTAGGT
This sequence comes from Cymbidium sinense, assembly GCA_021442155.1. Taxonomy (NCBI): domain Eukaryota; kingdom Viridiplantae; phylum Streptophyta; class Magnoliopsida; order Asparagales; family Orchidaceae; genus Cymbidium; species Cymbidium sinense. Next base: position 71,227 of record JAKCPB010002007.1, on the reverse strand, counting down.
TTAGGTTTTTTTTTTAGTTTAGGGTTTAGGTTTTATTTTTATTTATTTTTTTAGGTTTTTTTAGTTTATTTTATTTAGTTTTATTTTATTTTATTTATTTTAGGTTTAGTTTTATTTTATTTAGGTTTTTATTTTTTTTAGTTTAGTTTTAGTTTTTATTTCTTTTATTTTAGTTTAGTTTTTATTTTTTATTTTATTTTATTTTTGGTTTAGGTGTAGGTTTTAGTTTATGTTTTTATTTTATTTTATTTTAGTTTAGGTTTTTTTTTTTATTTTTTTATTTTAGGTTTTATTTAGTTTAGGTTTAGGTTTTTAGTTTTTTAAGGTTTAGGGTTTAGGGTTTAGAGTTTAGTTTTCAGGGTTTAGGGTTTAGGGTTTACAATTTAGGTTTTAGGGTTTAGGGTTTAGGATTTAGGGTTTAGGTTTTGGGTTTAAGTTTTAGTTTAGGGTTTAGGGTATATGGTTTAAATTTTTTTTAATAGAATAAATTCAAATTCAACATTTTCGATTTCATCAACCAAGTAGCACCCAAGTTTTCTTGATGACATAAATAAAATGAGCATCCATAGAGCAAATCAAAATCAGATAAAATGAACCATTTCTCTTTAAAGACATCCATAAGCATCAGATCGGTCGTTCTTTAGTTTCACTAATCCCCATCAGAACCACCTCGGCCTCTTGAGTAACATGATCCACCATCATATCCCTGATCTCTCCCTCCACCACCACCACTACTTTTACCACCTCCATATCCTTAGCACCTCTAGATATTTATGATAATCATGCCTCACCTTTTGCCCATTATCTTAGCTTATGATGTTAGGTTTCATTCTTAGTTTAGGTTTAGTTTAGGGTTTAGGTTTTAGGTTAGTTTAGGGTTTATAGTTAGTTTAGGATTTATGGTTTAGGCTTTAGGTTTGGGATTTAGGGTTTAGTTGGTTTAGTTTATGGTTTATGGTTTAGTTTAGGGTTTAGGGTTATAGGTTTTAGGTTTAGGTTTAGGGTTTAGGGATTAGGGTTTATTTTAGGGTTTAGGGTTTTAGTTTAGGTTTTGGGTTTTAGGTTTAGGTTTTATTTGTTTAGGGTTTAGGGTTTTTTTGGGTTTAGTTTAGGTTTAGTTTAGCTTTGGGTTATAGGTTTAGTTTAGGTTTTTAGTGTTATTTAGATTTTAGGTTTAGGGTTTATTTTTTTAATAAAAAGGTTTATGTTTATTTAGTTTATTTTATTTATTTTTGTTTATTTTATTTTAATGTTATTTAGGTTTATTTTATTTTATTTTATTTAATTTATTTAGGTTTATTATTTATATTAGTTTAGGTTTTTTATTTTAGTTTGTTTATTTAGGTTTATTTTAGTTAGTTTTATTTTTTTATATTATTTTTTTTAGGTTTAGGTTTTATTTTTTATTTTTTAGGTTTAGGTTTAGGTTTTAGGTTTTATTTTAGGTTTATTTTTAGGTTTTATTTTTTAATTTAGGTTTAGGTTTATTTTTTAGTTTATTTTATTTTATTTTTTAGGTTTAGGTTTATGTTTAGTTTATTTTAGGTTTAGGTTTAGGTTTTATTTATTTATTTTTTAGTTTATTTTACTTTAGGTTTATTTATGTTATTTTTTTTATTTTTTTATTTTAGGTTTTTTTTTTTAGTTTAGTTTAGGTTTTATTTTTATTTATTTTAGGTTTATTTTAGGTTTATTTATTTATTTTTTTATTTTATTTTATTTACATTTATTTTTATTTTATTTGGGTTTATTCTTAGTGTTTAGGTTTAGGTTTATGGTTGTAGGTTTAGGGTTAATTTTAGGGTTTAATTTAGGGTTTAGATTTAGGATTAGGGTTTTAGGTTTAGGTTTTATTTTTCTTAAATTAAGTTTTAGGTTTAGTTTTTTTATTTTTTATTTTTTTAGGCTTTTTTATTTTATTTTATTTATTTTAGTTTAGGTTTTTTAATTTTTGTTTATTGTTTTAGGTTTAGGTTTTGGTTTATGTTTATTTTTTTAGATTAGTTTTATTTTTATTTTATTTTTTAGGTTTAGGTTTTTTTTAGATTTATGTTTAGATTTTTATTTTATTTTTTTTAGGATTAGGTTTTAGGGTTTTATTTTAAGTTTATTTTTTAGGTTTTTTTTGTGTTGGTTTAGTTTATTTTACTTTATTTTATTTATTTAGTTTATGTTTACTTTATATTAGGATTAGGTTTACGTTTTATTTATTTTAGTTTAGGTTTAGTTTTATTTTATTTTATTTTTATTTTAGGTTTTGGCTTTTTTTTAGTTTAGGGTTTATGTTTTGTTTTTTATTTATTTTTAGGTTTTATTTTAATGTTTATTTTTAGTTTATTTTATTTTATTTATTTTAGGGTGTAGGTTTAGTTTATTTTAGGTTTAGGTTTAGGTTTTATTTATTTTAGTTTAGGTTTATATTTATTTTATTTTGTTTATTTTAGGTTTAGGTTTTTCTTTTAGTTTAGGTTTAGTTTTTTTATTATTTATTTTTAGGTTTATTTAGGTTTAGGTTATTATTTTATTTTATTTTATTTAGGGTTTGTTCCATCCTTCAAGATAAAGATGGTAGTAGAACCCATGATTTTTATTACATTAGCTATTTAGGTGGATGCATCCTCTTATTTTTTTAGGTGTTGCATTTGATTGTACATTAGTTTAGTTAGGTAGACTTTAAGTTGGAGCACCTCTTCATGAGAGGTTTGCTTTCAACAGGGTAGTGTAGGGACCTCATTGTAGAGAAAAAAAACTTGAGTTTTGTAGATTACATTTTGGCTTTAGCATGAAACCACAAGAGAACAACATCTTTGAGATTCTTCTCAAATATCCATTTTTTAGCCTTCATTTTAAGGATTTTTCAAAATATTCAAGAAATTAATCAACAAGGCTAGCCTAGGAAGCTAAAAGTTTTTAGACCAATCATCTAGGCCGAGTTTGAGAAGAAGCTGATAGTTATGTTTGATAAGGGAAGCATCAAAGGTTATGAGAGACTTAGCTGCCTCCTTTGCCACCTCCTCTTACCACCTCGACCATCATTACCACCAGGTAGTTTATGACCATTTTCACCACCTCATAGCCTACCTAGTGATTATATTCATTTAGGTAGCTACTTTCCACTCTCTTGTGGATAGATTGAATAAGCATATTCATTTAGGGGAGGTAGTTAGGAAAATCTTTAAGAATCTCTTAAAATTGACTTTTAATAGAGGCTAAGGCGGAGGAAGTGGGTAAAAGTGATGATCTAGTTATTTTACCACCACATGTTAGGCCATGTCTTAGGATTGTATCACTTTTGGGACTAGTTAGCTATAAGTTGGTAGCCATAGTTAATGAATACATATTATAATAACCATAGGTTCTATTAGAGTAATCCTTGGATAATTCTTAAGACCAAAGAAGGTTAGGATATATCTATCGAACCTCTAAGAATATCATTTCTAAGATCAAGCTTTCCTTAGGTTAGTAGCTCACCTCCAACAGAAGTTTTGTTAGTTGCAAGGATAACTAGATTTATAATAGCAATAGTTCACCATACTTTATAGTTTAAGTAGGTAGTACTTACTATTTACCATCTTATTCTTTCTAGGTATCATTGTATTTGGATAGGGGCACTAAATCCCCTACTTTACTTGATTTCTATCATGTACCTTTACCCAAAAAATTGAAGGTTTATTCTACTATATATTGTCTACTTCTTATGCTCTTATTAGAAAGCTCTTTGAGTTTATATAAAATAATAGCTCTAGTAGTTTGATCCTTTCCTTTCGATTAGTAGACTATCCTACAATCAATTTTCTTGATATTAACTTGGGGTTAGCATTTTAGGATCTCATAGAAGAATTAGGTATGCTATAAGAAGGTGGAACTTTTCATATTATTCAAGTCACTAAGTTACATTGGCAAAGTTCTACCAGTAGCATCAAGATAAAGTAAGCAAGTCATTGGTTCTAGTGGAGATATTTTAGATGCTCCACCCATGGATATGCTTGTGGAGGACTAAGCTAGAGTTGATTACAATGTCTAGCTCACCTTAGAAAGTTTCTAGCTAAGTTAAGATTATAGATGTTTTCCAAAGAGATAGAATCTCTAATCAGGCCTTACTTGATCTAGAGATATGCTTTTTTGACCTTATTAAATAGGAGGCATGCAGTTGAAAGCTTAGGAGTTACATTTGATGAAGATTACTGAGCACAACCACCTCTTTACATTATATTTTGAGTTGAAATTTAATTAGATTACTAAGGCTTATAATCCACAGCACAATGTTTAATGAGGTGAGGATTTATGCTCATAGCCCAAAGGAAATAGCCACCTAGGATTTAAATCTAGGAGCTTTAGTACACTAAAGCATGACCTAAATCTAAACAATTGGACATGGGTTTACCTCCACAAGAGAATAAATTATACTAAGTTTGTACTTGGATTATGCTTAAGGATTTAAGCAACCCAAAAAATAGCATTCACATTTATTTTTAAGCATCCTTAAGCATAATCCCTATAGAAAACATGATTAGGCTAATATTTTCATCTAATTATGAAGCATACACAACATAATCTAAAATAACACATCATAAAACAAAACATACAACACATCATACACCATCCTAACTTAAAGCTAGAAGTGGTGGCTTAATTCTAATGTGTGCATTACAGTTTGTGTGGTAAGTCTTGCTAGGCATTAGTGTTGTATTTTCTAAGTGTTGAAGGATTCAATTTAACATGAAAGGTTGATTTCACTTGAAGTAGTTTAATTGATTTTAATTTTAATTTATGTTTCTTTTGTTTCATTTAATTACACTTAGCAACTAAGTGTTATAAAGAGAGGAAAAAGGATTGCCCTCTTTCATTACCTAAGTCACTTTCTAATGTATATTAATTTGATTTTGAATGGCTTATTAAATGATTTAATTAATCCTAAGTTTAGGTTCACTTAAAATAATCATATTCAAAATAAAGGCATCTTAAGATTAATTTAATTGAATTACTACCATGACACATATTAAATCATTCTTTTCCATCACATGTAATATGCATATGATTTAATCTAAGTGTATCTATACATGTAACATATTTTAGCACACTTAAATGATGAATGTATGTGTTTGTTTAGAATTTATATTTTAATTGATTGAATTATTTAAACATATTAATTTAAAACTTTATCCAAATTCTTATACAAAAAGGACATAAGAATGAAACTAAATAGGCATGTGTCGTTGTTAAATCAAGGAAGTAAGGTAATCAAATGACCTCCTTGGAGCTAGCTAAAGCCTCATATTCTTGGGACATTTGCATTCATATGTAATTAGTAGGCTCCAAATCATATGGAATTAATTCAACCACTTAGTCAATTATGAATGCATGCAATTTTAATGTAAAATGGGATTTTCATTCACTAATCACATATACATATACATGTACAAAGATATAGGAAAGTACATTTCAATGTTAAACTAGGAAGTGGTAATCAAATGACCTCGGGGTAACTAAAGCCTATTCTAGATGTCGGTATATACTTGTTTTCTTTGACACATGGATGTATACATAAATGAGGAAAATCATGCAGATTGTATATTTTGTTTGATTGAATCATTTATATATGAATTAAAGCTCTATCCAAATTTAATGTTGAAATACATATGAATGAAATCAAATGGGTATGTGTATTGTTAAAGGAGTGAGGTAATCAAATGACCTCCTTTAGCTAAAGCCTCGAGTTCAGGGATAAGCATATAAATCAACACATGAATAAAGGAACTCAACATTCATACACTTAAGCTATAAGAACATGCATTTCTTATGTATTTATAACTAGCATCATAACTTATTATTATTATTCATTTATAAGCTTTTGAAAAATATATTTATTTAATAGTGATAATAGGCATATATTAAATTAAATCAACACATGCAAGCTTACATAAAGAAATCCATTTTATTTTACTTGATTTTGAAAAGATGGATGCATGAATTCAAATGACATACTAAATTTAACATGATTGGAAGAGGACAATCAAATATAAGCATGTTCATTCAACCAAACTAGTTCTTAAGGACATTCAAATCAAATAAGATTATTTAAAGCCTTCTTTATTAATTAAGTTATGGATTTGATTTGATTTATGAAAGTTTATTTTTATTTATTTTAGTTTATTTTTATTTTTATTTTATTTAATTTATTTATTTATTTTATTTTTTAGTTTATTTATTTTATGTTTATTTATTTTAATTTAGGTTTTTATTATAGTTTATTTTAGTTTAGGTTTAGGTTTATGCTTATTTGTAATTTAGTTTTATTTTTATTTTATTTTTTAGGTTTAGGTTCTTTTTTTTAGGTTTAGGTTTAGGTTTATGTTTTAGGTTTAATTTTTTAGTTTAAGTTTAGGTTTATTTTTAGTTTATTTTATTTTGTTTAGGGTTTAGGTGTAGGTTTAGGTTTTATTTATTTTAGTTTAGGTTTAGGTTTATTTTATTTCATTTATTTTAGGTTTAGGTTTTTTCTTTTAGTTTAGGGTTTAAATTTTTTTTAATTGTTTTTAAGTTTTATTTTTAGGTTTATTTTTTAGGTTCAGGTTTTTATTTAGTTTTCATTTTATTTTATGTTTATTTTACTTTTATTTTATTTAGTTTTTTAGGTTTAATTTAATTTTTTTTGTTTAGTTTAGGTTTTTAATTATTTTATTTTATTATATTTTTATGTTTAGGTTTAAATTTAAGTTTAGGTTTAGGTTTAGGTTTTATTTTATCTTATGTTTTTATTTTATTTAGGTTTAGGTTTATTAATTATTTTATTTTTTAGGTTTAATTTAGTTTAGGTTTAGGTTGTTAGGTTTTTAGGGTTTAGGGTTTTGGGTTGTAGGTTTTAGTGATTAAGGTTCAGGATTTAGGGTTTAACATTTTAACATTTAAGGTTTAAATGTTTAGGGTTTAGGGATTGTTTTTATTTTTAAATTACAAATTTTATTTTATTTATTTTATTTATTTATTTATTTTATTTATTTTATTTATTTATTTATTTAGGTTTATTTATTTTAGTTTAGTTTAGGTTTTTTATTTTAATTTATTTTTTAGGTTCAAGTTTAGGTTTAGTTTTAGTTTAGTTTTTTTATTTTTTTATGTTTAAGTTTATTTTATTTTAGTTTATTTATGTTTGATTTTATTTTTAAGTTTAGCTTTTGGGATTTTATTTTAGGTTTATTTTAAGGTTTTATTTTTTGTTTAGGTTTATATTTTTTAGTTTATTTTATTTTATTTATGTTTAGGATTAAGTTTAGTTTATTTTAGGTTTAGTTTTATTTATTTTTTTATTTTAGTTTAGTTTAGGTTTTTTTAGTTTAGCATTTAGGTTTTTATTTATTTTTAGGTTTTATTTTAAGTTTCTTTTTTAGGTTTAGGTTTTTATTTAGTTTTTATTTTTTTTAGTTTAGTTTATATTTTATTTATGATTTTTATTTTTTTAGTTAAATTTAGGTTTTTATAAATTTTAATTTAGTTTAGTTTTTATTTCATATTTTAATTTATTTTTTGGTTTAGGTTTAGGTTTAAGTTTAGGTTTAGGTTTAAGTTTAGCTATTTATTTTATTTTATTTTAGTTTAGGTTTTTATTATTAATTTTATTTTTAGGTTTTATTTATTTTAGGTTTAGATTTTTAGCTTTTCATGGTTTAGGGTTAGTTGAGGGTTTAGGGTTTAAGATTTAGATTTTAGGGTTTTGTGTTTAGGGTTTAGGGTTTAGGGTTTAAGGTTTAGGGTTTAAGGTTTAAGGTTTTTAGGGTTTAGGGTTTAAGTTTATGGTTCAGATTTTAGTTTAGGGTTTAGGGTTTTTAGTTTTTTTCTTTTTAACAAAGAATAAATTCAGATTCAATATTTCTTCTTTTTAATTTCATCAACCAAGTAACACACCAAGTTTTCTAAAACATAAGGGACGACATAGATAAAAAATAAGCACACATAGAAATAAAAAACCCTACATAGAATCATCTCCATCAGAAAGACATAGTTCCATAAGCAACATACATATTGGATCATTCTTCAATTTCTCCTTCCATCAACCACCCCGCCAGTAGGTAGGATCCACCATCATATCTCCGATCTCTCCCTCTGACACCACCATGGTTGTATCCTCTGTCATTCCTCTCACCTCCATAACCACCATACCTCTGACCACCACCTCCATCTCCACCAACAGCTCTAGATCCCCCACCACCACTGCGATAACCACCGCCTTTGCCTCACCAGATCAACATTTGATGGTGTATCTGAATGTTATGCCCATTCTTAGGTTTAGGTTTTAGGTTTATTTTAATTCATTTAGTTACTTTAGTTAAGGGGTTTAGGATTTAGATTTAGGGTGTGATTTAGGTTTAGGGTTGTGAGGGGTTTAGAGTTTATGGTATATGCTTTAAGTTTAGGGTTTTAAGTTTATTTAGGTTTAGGTTAGGGGGTTTAGTTTAGTGTTTAGGGAGGTGGGTTTATGGTAGCAGGGTTAACAGGTTTAGTGTTAGTTTAGGTTTAGGAGTTTTAGGTATGAGTTAGTTTTGGTTTAGGGTGGAGTTTAGAGGGGGTTTAGGATTTAGGGTTTAGAGGGAGGATGTGGTTTAGGGTTTTAGGGTTTATGATTTAGGGTTAGTTTAGGGTTTGTGAGTTTAGGGTTTAGGATTTAGGGTTTAAGATTTATGGTTATTTTTCAAAGATTTAACATGTTAAAGTTTATTTATTTTATTTTATTTATTTTAGTTTATTTTATTTTTAATTTTTTAAGTTTTTTTAATTTTACTTAGTTTTAGTTTATTTTAGTTTAAGATTTTCATTTTAGTTTATTTTTTAGGTTTAGGTTAAGGTTAAAGCTTCTTTTTTCAATGAGTTTTATTTTTTATTTTATTATTTAGGATTAGGTTTTATTTTTAATTTTTAGGTTTAGGTTTAGGTTTTTATTTTATTTTTTAGGTATAGGTTTTAGGTTTTTATTTTAAGTTTATTTTTAGGTTTATTTATTTTTAGTTTAGGTTTAGGCTAATTTTTTTAGTTCATTTTATTTTATTTAGAGTTCGGTCAGGTTTAGTTTTTGGTTTAGGTTTTATTTAGTTTAGTTTAGTTTAGTTTAGTTTAGGATTATTTTATTTTTAGGTTTAGGATTTTTTTTAGTTTAGTGTTTAGGTTTATTTTTATTTATTTTAGGTTTATTTTTTTTATGTTTTTATTTAATATTTTTATTTTATTTCAGATTTATTTTATTTTATTTTAAGTTTTATTTTTATTATATTTAGGTTTTCTATTTTTCTAGTTTAGATCAGGTTTTAATTAATTTATTTTATTTTAGTTTAATTTTTTATTTTATTTTCCTTTTAGGTTTTAGTTTGAGTTTTTATTTTATTTTATTTTTCATATATTTTATTTTATGGTTTATTTTATTTTAATTTTAGGTTTATTTAGTTTAAGTTTTAATTTTTACTTAGTTTAGTTTATTTATTTTAGTTTAAGATTTTCATTTTAGTTTATTTTTTCGGTTAAGGTTAAGGTTAAAGCTTTTTTTTTAATTGAGTTTTTATTTTATTTTTTTAGGTTTAGGTTTTATTTTTTATTTTAGGTTTAGGTTTATGTTTTATTTTAGTTTATTTTAGGTTTTATTTTTATTTAGTTTAGATTTATTTTAGTTTTATTTATTTTATTGTTTAGGGTTTAAGTTTATTTATTGTAAGTTTAAATTAATTTGTTTATTTATTTTGTTTAGTTTATTTTAGTTTAAGTTTTGTTTATTTTAGTTTATTTTAGTTTTAGTTTAGGGTGGTTTATTTTTTTTCATTTTTAGGTTTATTTTTGGTTTTGGTTTTATTTAGTCTTTATTTTATTTTATTTTAGGTTTACTTACATTAGTTTTATTTTATTTAGGTTTTATTTTAGATTTATTTAAATTTTTAGTTTAGTTTAGGTTTTCTTTATTTTATTTTATTTGAGTTTTCATTTTAATTTATTTCATTTTAGGTTTAGGTTTAGGGTTTAGGTTTAGGTTTAGGTTTAGTTTAGGTTTTATTTTATTTTATTTATGTTTAGATTTTTAATTATTTTTTATATTATTTAGTTTAGTTTACTATTTTTTTTTAGGGTTTATGATTTAGTGTTAGGGTTAGCATTTAGGGTTTAGGATTTAGGGTTTAGGGTTTAGGGTTTAGGGTTTTAGGGTTTAGGGGTTACGATTTATGGTTTATGGTTTAGGGTTTTTAGGGTTTAGGGTTTAGGGTTTAGGGTTTAGTGTTTAGGTTTTAGGTTTAGGGTTCGGGTTTTAGTTTAGGGTTGATTATTTTTGGTTTTTTTTTTCTTAAAATTTTTTTTTTAATAAAGAACTAATTTAGATTCAACATTTCTGCTTGGGGCTAGCTAAATCCTCATGTTCCCAAGATGTCCAGATCATGTACCCATTACCATCCAATCTTAAGTGAATCAACACATGAATGGATGAAAGAAAACTCAACATTCATACTTAAGCTATAAGCACATGCATTTCTTATGTATTTATAACTAGCATCATAGCATATTATTATTCATTTATAAGCTTTTGAGAAATACATTAGGATTTAATAGTTATAATAGCCTCACATATATTAAATTAAATCAACACATGCAATCTTACATAAAGAAAATCCATTTTATTTTACTTAATTTTGAAAAGATGGATGCATGAATTTAAATGACATACCAAATTTAACATGATTGGAAAGAGAACAATCAAATATAAGCATTGGATTCACTCAACCAAACTAGTTCTTAAGGATAATCAAATCAAATAAGATTATTTAAAGCAAAGCAAAACTTCTTTATTAATTAAGTTTTGGATTTGATTTGATTTAAAGAGGAGAAGAGAAAACATCACTTGTTGTTTTAAACTCATTCCCACATTAGTGATTTGATTTAAGTTAAAGAAATGTAATCAAGTTGATTTTATGTGTTAATTAAGTTGAACTTTTAATTAGATGAATTAATTACCCTTACTTATGTCACCTTAAAGTAATTAACTATATAATTATGAGCCAACATGATATGCATGGAAAATAAACTTGCAATGATCCTAGGAAATAAAACTAATGCAATTGGCTCATGATTAATAGTTAATTAGATTAAGGGACTTAATTAATTACTCTTATGGTTTCCCACACACGTGGACTAACCATAATTTCATTAAACTCCTTTGGGTTATTAAACACCTAAAGATATACCCCATGATTTAATTAATTAAGGCCTGATGTGATTATGATTTTAATTTGATTATGTGATTTAATTAATTAGTTTAATCTTAATAAATTTCATTTTAAAAATGGGTGAAATGAACTTATGAAAAGGGGTCCTAACCCTTTTCCTTAGTGCACTTACTGTTGAACAATGATTAATAAACTTAATTAACCAATTTATTACTATTCATGGGATTAATTAATCATTAATTAACTTAAAAGAGTAGTTAATGTTTTATTAGTTAGTTTTCCTAATTAAGTGAGCAATAAATCCCAAGCAAATCATAGGAGGCAGAGGTCATCCCATTAAAATAACCCACAAAATTTGGAATTAATTGCTTAAGTAATTAAAATGTTATTAAGCTAATTAATTTTACAATTAAACATTAATTACTATTCAAAATTTGTTAATTTATTGAAGTGTCTTATGGGTTTTAAATGCTCCAATGGGAAGGGTGAGGTGATTTCACCTCCCATGGGTCATGGCCGACCAAACCACCCCTTGGATCAGGTTAGGCAGTGTCCTAGGTGCTTGGTGGACCATTGGGAGAGTACCAAGTGACCAATGAATGGAAATGACCAATTACATGGGTGATTTACCTCATGTGATGCCCTTGACCTAAAGGTAGAATGATCAATTGGCATTATATTTGATTTGGGCAGATTTCAAATGTGCCAAAAGTGGATAAGCCCAAATTTCAAGTCAATTAGAGTTGATTTGGTTAGGTTTGGCACAAATTGAATCGTTTAGGTCAAATTGGGTTAGGTTGGGTCAAGTTGACCAATTGATAAATTTTGATAAAAACAAGGGTTGGGTCAAGTTCATATGATCATTTGGGATGTTTTGGTTCAATTGGTTTGGTTTAGTTTGGCTTAGATTTGATTTTGTCTCATTTGAATTCATTTGGGTCAAATGGGTTAAGTTGACCAATTTGACCAAATTGGTTAAATTGGCTTGGGTTGGTTGTTGGTTTGGGTTTAGTTGACCAATTGAAGATGATTGTAGGCTTTGGTTTTAATTAATTTGGATTTGGTTTGATTTAGGACAACTTGAACCTTTAGGTCAATTTGGGCTAAGTAGGTCAATTGGGTTCAATTGGGTCCAATCATAGCTTTGGTCAAGTTCAACAATTAATTTAGAATGAAGTTGAGCCATTGGTTGTAATCAATTTGGCCTTTTAGGTCAATTTGGGTCAACTTGGGTCAAGAGGGCCAAATGGTTTGTTTTGACTCAATTGATGGTCAAGTCATATTCAAATATTGATTTTGATTTGGTATGGGTTTCAAGGGATTTTGCATAGGTTGCAATTTGGCTAGTTTGGATTCATATGGGTTAAGGGGTTGAGTTGGTCAAATGACCAAGTTTACTTAGTTTGACCCAATTTGTGATAATTGATCAACTTAAGGTGTTCAATAATCATGATGGGAGGTTTTGATGTGCTTGGTTCAATCCAATTTAGTTAAGATTAGAATTTGGCTTAAATGGGTCAAATTAGCTGGTTTGGGTGAAGTGGACCAATCAGGTTTAGTTGGTTTGATTTTGGGTTGAGTTTGATTTAGTTGAGTTTATATATGGATTTGGGATTGATATATAAATTCAATTACACTTTTAAATGGGTTTTGGTTCATTTGAACATTTCAAGTCAAAAGGGTTAAGTTAGGTTTTACTTGGGTTGATTTTGGTTTAGCTTGATAATTGTAGATTTTATTTATATTTGTGAATATGATTGAAGGTATTATTGATTCATGAGAAAATAAATTAAATTTGGGCTTTGGAATGAAAGAATTTGGCCAAGTCCATAAAAACCCTACACCCTAAAGCCTAAACACTAAATCCTAAACCATAAACTCTAAACCATAACCCTAAACCTTAAACCCTAAAACCCTAAACCCTATACCCTAAAAACCTAAAAACCTAAACCTAAACTAAATAAAAACATAAAAAAAATATAAAACCTAAACCTAAAAAACAAAATAAAACTAAAACTAAACTAAAAAATAAGCATAAACCTAAACCCAAACTAAAAAAAATAAACTAAAATAAAAGACTTAAACTAAACTAAATAAAAATAAAAATTAAACCTAAATAAAAATAAAAAATAAAATAAACTAAAATAACTAAAAAAATAAACTACATAAAACTAAATCTACCGGTTTAGTTAATTCAAAAAAAAAACCGAAACCCAAAACCCTAAATCGTAAACCCTAAACCCTAAAACTAACTCTAACCCTTAAATGCTAAACCTACAATCTTAACTCCTAAACACTAAACCCTAAACCCTTATCCTAGGCTAACCCTAAACCCTAAACCTTATAACTCTAAACCCTAAAACCCTAAACATTAAACCCTAAAACCTAAACCCTAAACTTTAAAAACCTAAAAACCTAAACCTAAACTAAATAAAACCTAAAAATAAAATAAACAAATAAAACTATACCTAAATAAAATAAAAACATAAACTAAAACCTAAACCTAAATCTGTAAATAAAATAAAATAAACTAAAATAAAATAAATAAAAACCTAAACTAAAATAAAAACTAAAAAAACTAAGAATAAAAAACCTAATAAAATAAAAACTAAAAATAAAATAAGAATAAAATAAACCTAAAATAAAATAAAATAAAATAAAAACTAAATAAAAACTTAAACCTAAAAAATAAACCTAAAAATAAAACCTAAAAATAAAGAAAAAAAATAAAACCTAAAAACTAAACTAAAAAAAACTAGAACCTAAAATAAAAATAAAATAAAGAAAATAAAGTAAACCTAAACCTAAACTAAAATAAAACCTAAATCTAAACCTAAACCTAAACCTTAACTAAATAAAATAAAATAAACTAAAAATAAATCTAAACCTAAACTAAAAAATAAAACTTAAAAATAAACTTAAACCCTAAATTAAAAATAAAAACCTTAAACCTAAACCTAAAAAATAAAATAAAATAAAACCTAAACTTAAAAATAAAAAATAAAACCTAACCTAAAAAAATAAAAAATGAAACTCAACTAAAAAATAAACCTAAATCTAAAAAATAAACTAAAATAAATAAACCTAGAAAAATAAAAAATAAATATAAATAAAAATAAAAAATAAAGTAAATAAACATAAACTTTCCATTTTGCTTAATTAAAAAAAAACTCTAAACCCTAAAAACTCTAAACCCTAAAGCCTAAACACTAAAACATAAACCCTAAACCCTAAAACATAAACCCTAACCCCTAAAACCCTAAACCTAAAACCCTAAACCCTAAACACTAAACCTTAACCCTAAACACTAAACCCTAAGCCCTAAACCCTAAAACACTAAACCCTAATCCCTAAACTCTAAACCTTATACCCTAAAAACCTAAAACCCTAAAGCTGAAACCCTAAACCTTAACCTAAGCTAACCTTAAACCCTTAAAACCCTAAACCATAAAGCCTAAACACTAAACCTTAAACCCTAAACCCTAAACCCTAATCCTAAACCCTAAACCCTAAAACCCAAAACACTAAACTATAAACCCAAAACCCTAAACCCTAGAAACCTAAAAACCTAAACCTAAACTAAATAAAACATAAAAATTAATTAAATAAAATAATCCTAAACCTAAATAAAATAATAAAATTAAATCCTAAACGAAGACCTAAACCAAAACCTAAAAATAAAATAAAATAAAATAAAATAAATAAATTAAAATAAAATAAATAAATACCTATACTAAACTAAAAAGATAAAATAAACTTAGGAATAAAAAACCAAAATAAAATATAAACTAAAAACAAAATAAAAATAAATTAAACCTAAAATAAACCTAAAATAAAAACTAAATAAAAACATAAACCAAGAAAAAAAACCTAAAAAAATAAAAAATAAAACCTAAAACCTAAACTAAAAGGAAACCTAAACCTAAAATAAAAATAAAATGAACCTAAACCTAAATTAAAATAAATAAAACCTAAACGTACACTAAATAAAATATAATAAACTAAAAATAAACCAAAACCTAAACTAAGAAATAAAACCTAAAATAAAAACCTAAAACCAAAAACTTAAAAAATAATATAAAAAGCTAAACCTAAAAATAAGAAATAAAACCCAAACCTAAAAAACTAAATAAAAATAAAACTCAAATAAAAAAATAAACCAAGACCTAAACCTAAACCTAAAATATAAAAAAAAATTAAAAAAATAAATAAACTAAAATAAATAAACAAAATTAAATAAAAATAAAAAATAAACATAAATAAAAATAAAAAATAAAATAAACTAAAATAATTAAAAATAAACTAAATAAACCTAAACTTGCTTGTTTACTTTTTTTTAAAAAACCTTAAACCCTAAGCTAACCATAAACCTTAAACCCTAAACCCAAAAGCCTAAACACTAAACCCTAAAGCCTAAACCCTAAACCCTAACCCTAAACACCTAAACCCTAAAACCCTAAACCCTAAAACCCTAAACCCTAAACCCTACACCCTAAAAACCTAAAAACCAAAACATAAACTAAATAAAATCTAAAAATAAAATATATAAAAAAACCTAAACCTAAATAAAATAAAATAAAATCCTAACCTTAAAACTAAATATAAAATAAAATAAACTAAAATGAAATAAATATAAATTTAAATTAAACTAAAAAAAATAAAATAACCTAAGAATAAAAAACCTAAGTATAATAAAAATAAAGCAAAATAAAAATAAAATAAACCTAAAATAAAATAAAATAAAAATTAAATAAAACCTAAACCTAAAAAATAAACCTAAAATAACCCAAACCCTAAACTAAAAAAAAAAAACTAAAAATAAAATAATTAAACCTAAACCTAAGCTAAAATAAACTAAACCTAAACCTAAACCTAAACTAAATAAAATAAAGTAAACTAAAAATAAACCTAAATCTAAACCTAAAAAGTAAACTAAAATAAAAAAATAAAACTAAAATAAGTAAACCTAAAATAAATAAACTAACTAAATAAAAAATAAAAAATAAACCTAAATAAAAATAATAAAATAAATTAAAAGTAAACTAAATAAACCTAAACCTACTAGTTTACCTAATTTTAAAAAAATGCTAAACCCTAAACCCTAAAACCCTAAATCCTAAACCCTAATCTCTAAACCCTAAACCTTAAACACTAACCATAAACTCTAAACCCTAAACCTAGACCTAAAGTAACTAAATAAATTAAAAAATACACCTAAACCCTAAAACCTAATTAACCTAAACCTAAACCTAAACCTTAAGAATGGGCAAAACCTTGATGGCAAGAACATCATCGTCAATCAAGCTCAATCTAAATCACGGAGGGCGATCGTAGTCTGGTTGGGGATCTGAGGTCTTGGATATGGAGGTGGTGGTCAGAGTAATGATGGTAATGGAGGCGGGAGAAGAAATGAAAGTTACAACCGTGGTGGTGGCGGAGCGAGAGATCAAGGATATGATGGTGGATCCGGCTACTCAAGAAGCCAGGGGGATTCTGATGGGAACTGGAGAAAATAAAGATTTGTCGATCCACCTGCTTATGGAATCAGATCTTTATAGAGATGGTTCTAGTTATCTAGGGTTTTGATTTTCTATGTGTGCTCACTTTTCTTTATCATAGTTTATATCTTAGAAAACTTGCTATGTTACTTGGTTGATTAAATCAAAAAGAAGCAATGTTGAATTTGAATTTGTTCTCTGTTAAAAAAATAAACCAAAAATACTAAACCCTAAACTAAAAGTAAAACTCTAAACCTAAAACATAAATCCTAAACCCAAAACCCTAAACCCTAAAAACTCTAAACCCTAAACCCTAAACCATAAACCATAAAACCCTAAACCTTAAACCCTAAACCCTAAACCCTAAACCCAAAAAAAACCTAAACCCTAAACCCTAAACTAACCCTAAACCCTAAACCTTAAAAAGTTAAAAACATAAATCTAAATTAAATAAAACCTAAAAATAAATTAAATAAAAAACCTAAACCAACATAAAATAAAAACATAAACTAAAACCTAAACCTAAACCTAAAAAAGAAAATAAAATAAAAAATAAAAAATAAACTAAAATAAAATAAATAAAAATCAAAGTAAAGCTAAAAAATAAAAAACCTAAATAAAATAAAACAAAACTAAAAATAAAAATAAAATAAACATAAAATAAAATAAAATAAAATAAAAACTAAATAAAAACTAAAACCTAAAAAATAAACCTAAAAATAAAACAAAAAAATAAATAAAAATAAAACCTTAACCTCAAACTAAAAAAAAAACTAAACCTAAAATAAAAATAAAATAAACCTAAACCTAAACTAAATTAAACTAATCTAAAATAAATAAAACCTAAACTTAAACCTAAACCTAAACCTAAACAAAATAAAATAAAATAAACCAAAAATAAACCTAAACCTAAACTAAAAAATTAAACCTAAAAATAAACCTAAAATAAAGACTTGAAACCTAAACCTCAAAAAATAAAATATAAACTTAAACCTAAACCTAAAAATGAGAAATGAAACCTAAACCTAAAAAATGAAATAAGACTAAAACTAAAAATAAACCTAAACCTAAACCTAAACCTAAACCTAAACCTAAACCTAAAAAATTAACTAAAAAAAACCTAAATTAAAATAAATAAACCTAAAATTAATAAATTAAAATAAATAAAAATAAAAATAAACATAAACAAACATAAGCATACTAGTTTACTTAATTAAAAATAAAAAATAAAAAAACATTAAACATATAAAAAATCATAACCTAAAATTAACTCTACCTCTAAACCCTAAACCTTAAACCTACAACCCTAAAAAACCCTAAACCCTAAACCTAAAACTAAACCATAAACCCTAAACCCTAAACCCTAAAATCCAGAACCTTAAACCCTAAAACCCTAAACCCTAAACCCTAAACCTTAAATCCTAAAACTTACAACCCTAAACCATAAAACCTACAACCCTAAACCCTAAACCCTAAACCCTAAACCTTAATCCCTAAAAACCTAAACCTTAAAACCCTAAAAACCTAAATCTAAAAATAAATTAAACATAAAATAAAAGAAATAAACATAAAAATAAATAAACCTAAAAACTAAACTAAAATAAAATAAATAAAAACTTAAACTAAACTAAAAAATAAAATAAACCTAAAAATATAAAACCACAAGATAAACTAAAATAAAATAATAAACCTAAAATAAATTAAAATAAAAAAAAAAAAAATAAACCAAAAATAAATAAACTTGAAAAATAAAAAAATAAAAAATAAAACCTAAACTCTAAACCCTAAACTAAGAAAAAAACTCCTAAACTTAAAATAAATAAAATAAACCTAAACCTAAACCTAAACTAAAATAAATAAAACCTAAGCATAAACCTAAAATAAATTAAGCCTAAACCGTAAACTAAATAAAATAAAATAAATAAAAAATAAACCTTAACCTAAACTAAATATTAAAACCTAAAAATAAACTTAAAATAAAAACCTAAAACTTAAACCTAAAAAGAAAAATAAAAACATAAACTAAAACCTAAAATTAAAAAATAAAGCCTAAAATTAAAAAATAAAATTAAAATAAAAGTAAACTAAAATATAAACATAAACCTAAACCTAAACCTAAAAATAAACTAAAATGAAAACCTAAAGTGAAATAAATAAACATAAAATAAATAAACTAAACTAAATAAAAATAAAAATTGAACCTAAATTAAAATATAAAATAAACTAACCAAACTAAATAACCTGAAACCTAAAACCCTAAACCCTAAACACTAAATCATAGAGCCTAAACCCTAAAAACTAACACTAAACCCTAAACCCTAAACACTAAACACTAAACCTATAACCCTAAACTTAAACTCAAACCTAACCTAACTCCTCTAAACCCTAAATAATAAATAAATGCTAAACCTAAACCTTAAACTCCTAAACCTAAACCTAAAACCCTAAACCCTAAAGAAAATTATAAACTCCTAAACCTTAAACTCCTAACCTTAAACTCTTAAACACTAAACCCTAAACCATGAACCCTAAACCCTAAAAATCCTAAACTCTAAAGCCTAAACACTAAATCCTAAACTTGAAACCCTAAACCTTAAAACCCTAAAGCCTAAACCCTCAACCCTAAATTGTAAAACCTACAACCCAAGACTCTAAACCTTAAACCCCAAACCATAAACCCTAAACCCTAAACTCTAAACCCAGAACCCTATATCCTAAATCCTAAAAACTTAAAAATTGAAACTTAAACTAAATAAAACCAAAAAATAAAATAACTAAAAAACCCTAAACCTAAATAAAATATTAAAAAAGAAAAACCTAAACTAAAACCTATACCTAAACATAAAATAGAATAAAATAAAAAATAAAAATAAACTAAAATAAAATAAATAAAAGCCTAAACTAAACTAAAAAAAATAAAATAAACCTAAGAATAAAAACATAAATAAAATAAGAACTAAACGTTAACCATAAATAAAATAAACCTAAAATAAAATACACTAAAAAGTAAAAAAAAAACTAAAATTAAATAAAAAATAAAACTTAAACCCTATACTAAAAAAAACCTTAAACCTAAAATAAACTAAAATAGAAAACCTAAACTAAAATAATTAAATCTAAATAATTAAACTAAAATAAAAATAAAAAATAAAGTAAACTATAATAAATAAAAAATAAATTAAATATACTAAATAAACTTAAACCTATGAGTTTACTTATTTTTTAAAAAAAAAAACCTTAAACCCTATATTCTAAACCCTAAGCCCTAAACCTTAAACCCTAAATCCTACAATGCTAAACCCTAAACCCTAAATCCTAAACCCTAAAAAACCCTAAACCCTAAACCCTAAAAGCATAAACCCTAAAACTCTAAACCCTTAAACCTTAAACCCTAAACCCTAAACCCTAAACCCTAAACACTTACCCTAAACCCAAAACCCTAAACGCCAAACCCTAAATCAAAACCTAAAGTAGCTAAATAAATTAAAAAATAAACATAAACCCTAAAACCTAATAAACCTAAACCTAAACCTAAACTTTAAGAATGCTAACCTTGATGATTGTGAACATCACCAACCGCTCTGTCTAGAACTCATGCTGAAGGTGAAGGCAAGGGTTATCACAAAGCGGGGGTGGGTGGGGATATGGAGTCGGTCGAAAGGGTGGTTACGGAGGTGGGATGAGCGATGAGGTTACTGCCCATGGTGGTGGTGGTGAGAGATCGTGGTTATAATGGTGGATACCTAGTCGAGAGTCCACCATGGTTTTGATGGGGGGGGGGATGGGGTGGGGTGGGGATATGGAGCTAGTGGTCGTGAGCAAAGGCAGTTATGGAGGTGGGACGAGGTGTACGTACCATGGTGGTGGTGGACAGAGAGATCAGGGTTATAATGGTGGATCCCGCTAGTTGAGAGGCCACGGTGGTTTTGATGGGAACTAGAGAAACTAAAGAATGGCTGATCCAATCTATTGCTTATGGAAATAAACATAAACCTAAACTTAAAAAATAAACTAAAATAGAAAACCTAAACTAAAATAAATAAACTAAACTAAAAAAAATCAACCTAAATAAAAATAAATAAAATAAAGAAAAACAAATAAAAAAATAAACTTAATAAACCAAAACCTACTAGTTTACTTAATTAAAAACACCCCTAAACCCTAAACCCGAAAACTAACCCTAAACCTACAACCCTAAACCCTAAAAAACCCTAAACCCTAAACCTAAACCCTAAACCCTAAACCCTAACTCTAAACCCAAAACACTAACTAAAATAAATTTAAAACTAAATAAAAACCTAAAAATAAATAATAAACCTAAAAATAAATAAAAAATAAAACATAAATTCTAAACTAAAAAATAAAACTTAAATAAAACAAAACCTAAAAAAAATAAAAAAAAACCTAAAAGAAAAAAAAAAAAAAAATAAAAAAAAAAAATATAAACTGAAACCTACAAAAATAAAATAAAAATAAAGCTTAAACTAAAAAAATAAATATGACTAAACATAAAATATAAATGAAAATAAAATACCTAAACTAAAGTAAATAAACCTAAAATAAATAAACTAAACTAAATAAAAATAAAATAAAAATTAAACATAAATAAAAAAATAAATAAATAGTAAACTAAATAAACTAAATAAACCTAGACCTGCTGGTTTACTTACTTTAAAAAAAAACTTTAACCGTAAACCCTAAACCCTAATCTCTAACTCGTAGACCCTAAACCCTAAACTTACAACCCTAAACCTTAAAAAAACTCGAAACACTAAACCCTAAATCCTAAACACTAAAATAACCTTAAAACCTAAACCCTAAACACTAAACCCTAAACCCAAAACTCTAACCCTAAACCTAAACCTTAAACCTTAAACCCTAAAACATTAAATCCTAAACCCTAATCTAACCCTAAACCTTAAACCCTAAAAATCTTAAACCTTAAACCCTAAATTAACCCTAATCCCTAAACCCTAAACCCTCAAAACCCTAAAACCTAAAGCTTAAACACTAAACCCTAACCCCTGACCCTAAATCCTAAATCCTAAAACCCAAAAACTCAAAACCCAAAACCTTACATCCTAAAAACCTAAAAACTAGAACTTAAACTAAATTAAACCTAAAAAGAAAATAAATAAATAAACTTAAACTTTAATAATAATAATAATAATAATAATAATAATAATAACATAAACTAAACCTAAACTTAAACTTAAAAAAATATAATATAAAATTAAAATTAACTAAATAAAATTGAAACTAAACTAAAAATGAAATAAACCTAAAATAAAATAAAATAAAAACTAAATAAAAACTTAAACCTAAAAAATAAGCTTAAAAATAAATAGAAAATAAAACATAAACCTTAAACTAAAAATAAAAACCTAAACCTAAAATATAAATAAAATAAACAAAATAAAATAAACTTAAACCTAAACTAAAATAAATTAAACCTAAAATAAACTAAACCTAAATCTAAGCCTAAACTAAATAATAAAAATTATACTAAAAATAAACCTAAACCTAAACTAAGAAATAAAACCTAAAAATAAATTTAAAATAAAAACCTAAAACCTAAACCTAAAAAATAATCTAAAAACCTAACCATAAACCAAAAAATAAAAAATAAAACATAAAGCCAAAAAATAAAACAAAAATAAAACTCAACTAAAAAAATAAAGCTAAACCTAAAAAATAAATAAAAATAAAAAACCTAAACTAAAATAAAAAACCTAAAATAAATAAACTAAAATAAGTAAAAATAAAAAATAAACCTAAATAATTGAAAATAAACTCAAACAAATAAAAAAATAAATGAAATAGATCTAAACCTACCGATTTACTTAATTTAAAAAAAAATTCTCCTAAACCCTAAATCTTAAACCCTAAACCTTAAACCCTATAACTAACCCTAAAATCTAAACACTAAACCTACACCCCTAAACCTACAACCTTAAATCATATTCCCTAAAACCCTAATATCTAAACCCTAAAACCCTAAACCCTAAATTGTAAACCCTAAACTTTAAACCCTAAATCCTAATCCTTAAACCCTAAACTCTAAAATCATAAACCCTAAACCCTATAACCCTAAACCCTAAAACCTACAACCCTAAAACCTAAGCTAACCCTAAACCCTAAACCCTAAGAATGGGTAGAACCTTGATAAAAGGAACATCACCTTCAACTAGACTCACTTTAGATCGGAGAGGAAGGCAGATATCAATGGTGGTTGGGGATCTGGTGTTGTTGGATATGGAGGTGGTGGTCTGAGTGTGGTTATGGAGGAGGAGAGGCGATGGAGGTTACAAACATGGTGGTGGTGGAGAGAGGGATATGATGGGATCCCGCCACTGACAAAGTCGATGGGAACTAGAAAAATTGAAGAATGATTGATCTGATCTGATACTTATGGAACTGTTTCTTTATAGTAGAGATAGTTCTACTTATATTGAGTTTTGATTTGCTGTATTGGTGCTCATTTTTTATCTATGTCATCTCTTATGTCTTAGAAAACTTGGGGTGCTACTTGGTTCATAAAATTTAAAATAGAAATGTTAAATTTGTTAATTAAAACCTTATACCTAAACCTAAACCCTAAACACTATCCAAACCTAAACCTAAACACTAAACCTAAACCCTAAAACCCTAAACCTAAACACTAAATCCAAAACCCTAAACCATAAACCCTAAACTTAAACCCTAAACCTAAAACCCTAAACCCCTAAACTCCACACCCTAAACTCCTAAAACCCTAAACCCTAAAACCTACTAAATTAAACATTAAACCCTAAACCTTAAAAAACCTAAACCTTAAACCCTAAAACTATAACCTAAACAACCTAAAACCCTAAATTAACCCTAAACCCTAAATCCTAAACTAACCCTAAACCCTAAACTCTAAATAAAGATGTCATTAAGAATAGATCTAAAGAATGAACTAATCCTAACATAGTTATGGTAGCTAAAGAAAATGCAGCCAAGAGACTTTCCCTTGACTATTAAAGATTTTAATACTCTAAACCCTAACCCTAAATCATATTATAATACCATATATAATAGTATAATGTAGCATCATATATTTGAGCATGTACTGATGTGTTTTTAGATGTTATAAGATGCTTTGAAATGTTTTAGTATATTTTGGTATTGTTCCCTATAGTTTATATTAATATAACTCATAAAAATATTGATTTAATAAATCAAATGATGAAATTTTTTAAATTTGAAGTGGGAATTAGTTGTAGTACCAAAGGTGTGCTATGCCACTTATACTATAAAAACTAAGATTTTATGTTCAAAATAAATATTGTATGTTGTAGCATAGTATAGCATCATATATCATAATATATTGTTCTATGCATTTTAAATTCATTTAGTATTTTACAATCATTCAGTCAAGCCTACACTAGCATTATTTATAAAAATGTTGATTTAGATTTTAAAATGGTGGAATTTGGCCAAATTCATAATAGGTAGAGCATGGCATCATAATATATTATTTTAATTTAAAATATGTAAGTGATACGACTAAAATATATAGTTTTTATTATTTTGACTAATTTTATGATTTTTTATCTTAAGAAATCCCTTGTGATGTGATATGCAATATAATATAATATAATATGTTATAGTGTATTATAATATAGGATGCCATAACATAGTGTACCATCATGCATTATAGCATACTATTGCATATTACTACTTATTGTTTAGCATATATTTGTTTGTTATAGTATGATATAGTAGAGTTTGTACTTGTATTATTCATAAAAATACAAATTTATATGCTGAGATGAAGGATTTGGCCAAATTTAAGGTAAGCTTTAGGGAACATCATTGCGGGTGTGCTATGGTGTGTCATTTAATTAAAAGAATGGAATTTTGCATCCAAAATAAATATTCAATTTCCAACCAAATTTTATAAATTTTTTTCTTAAAGTCATTCATTTTAAGGTGTAATGTAAGATAATATATTATAAGAAAGCATATTAAAATATAATGTACATAATAATATAACTTCACATATATATTAATGTGGTGGTGTGCTACTAAATGTTATTGCACATTTTAGTAAGTTTTACTTTTGTTATAATACATTGGGTCGAAACTCACAAAAATGTTAATTTTGAAGGTTAAGCTGGAAGAATTTGGCCAAATTCACGGCACACTAAGAAGCAACACATAAATTATGCTATTTTGTACCATTTCTAATAGAAAATAAATAATTTAACATCCAAAATGAACATTATTCATATTTTGAGAAAATTTTGTTATTTGTTACTTTTGTGATTCTAATAAGGTGTAATGTTGGATAATATATTATATTATAGCAAATTATAATATAACATCATATATTATAGTATAATATAGTGTGTTAATTCACACTATAATATGTTTAGCATGATATTGTATAGTTAGTTTGAGCTTGCACCATCACAAATCATAAAATGGTTATTATAATGTTAAGATGATGTAATTTGAAGGAATACATTGTTAGGCATTTTGGTGAAGTATTAAGGGTCTGCATAAGAGAGGAAATAAGATTTGATTAGCATTTCATGATAATGACATGGAGGGAGATCTGCTAGGGGATCACACATGCACTGGACATGACATGTGAGGGGTCTATGTAGAGGGGATAAAAGAAGAAAATCTGCTAAGGATAAGGTTTGAATTTGATTTGATTATATGATTTATGGAAAGAAGATCTGCTAGGGATAAGAATCTATAATCCACCATGGATTAAGATTGAATAAACTTTAATATATTTTATTTTAATTGATGTGGAGGCACATCTGCTAGGGCTCGAGTCTACTGGGGATCGGGTATATGAACCTTCCACTAGAGAAGTAGGTTTGGGCTATCCGTTATGGATTTGGATTTAAGTTTGATTTCATAGATTTATTTAGGGATGTATCTGCTAGGAATAAGAGTTTGGTTTGATTTCTTTGACTTAGACTCGACTAGGGGAGTTGGCTTAATTTGGCTCCACTGGGAAGGTTGGTTTTAAATTAGATTTGTTTACTAGACTTGGTTATATATGATTTAGGGCTCTACTAGGGAGAAGGGTATGATTTAACTCCGCTAGGAAAAATTAGATCAGGTTTAATTTAATTTGAGTTAGTGTATGGATCCTATCAGTGTGCGATGAATCCACTAAGTAGAGGCTATATCACCCTTGACCTACCAGAGATTTACAAATCCAATGGGATAGTCTACCAGCTGGGAGGTAGAGCTAGCCAACCTAAGGGGTTGCCTTTCAGAATGCAACTAATGTGCTAGAAAGAAGGCATAGC
This sequence comes from Cymbidium sinense, assembly GCA_021442155.1. Lineage (NCBI taxonomy): Eukaryota > Viridiplantae > Streptophyta > Magnoliopsida > Asparagales > Orchidaceae > Cymbidium > Cymbidium sinense. The sequence goes on along the minus strand of JAKCPB010002007.1, from coordinate 45,238 downwards.
AAATTTACATCTTCCAAAATGAGGAACAACCACTAGGGTGACCTATTGGATGAACAAAAAATCTCAACTGACCTAGGGTGATTACTGAGTGAATGTCATTGGAGACTTATGTTAACTCAAAAGTACTCAGGATTAATTTTATCTTAATTTCATTTGTTTTGGTATGATTTGTTTGGTTTAGTTTGATTTCAAATTGAGGGCATATATGCTGGGGATATGAGCTTGGTCAAATTTGATAGAGTTAATTTATGCACCAAGTCGGTGTGTGATGGACCCATTGAGAAGGGGCTATATCAAACTTTCCCTATCTCAAATTTACAAATCCAAAGAGATAGTCTACTAGCCATGGGGTAGAGATAGCGAACCTAAGAGGTTGCCTTGTTTGTATGTATGCTAGAAGAAGGCATAGATTTGCATCTTCTAAAGTGAAACAACCCTAGGGTGACTGTTGGCAAAGATAACAAATAGAACTTGACTTGGGGAGACTATTGAGTGAATGTCGAGGACTTACATCAACTCAAGAGTAATTAGGCGATTCCTATATGGAGTTTTGCTAACACTGCCCTTAAGATAGGATGCCTGCATGAGAAAATGTACCGCTAGGGGTGTCCTCCTAATCTATTAGTGAATATATATTTTTTATATGTTTGTGTGGACCCTATTAGTGTGCGATGGACCACACTGAGAAAGGGCTATGTCTATCATGACCTATCTTAGATTTACTAGACCAAGGGAGAATCTACACATCCACAAGATGGATTCTCCAAACACAAGGGTGATTATAAGGGAAACTATCCAATCCAATAGTAACCTGGGTAGTGTCTAAATAGGGTCGCAAATGACATAATCTAGATATAGTGTCCATGGGAGGTGGGGCGCTGGGAAAAAAAAACTTATAGGTGTACAAGGCCAACTCAAGGAGAAAGCATAGCACTTAAGACATGAGTGGTGTATCCTAAGCAGAACCAACCAACCTAAGGTGTATTCATCACCATGAGTGGTGTATCCATTAGCATAGTGAGAACCAACCAACCTAAGGTGCCCATAGGTGTGCAACAATCAGTCTGGAAAGAAAGCGTGTAGCCTTACAAGTTCCAAGAAGAATTGAACATCGAGATAGTCTATCATTGACGACATAGATGATATTTGACTTAGAGTGACTACTAAGCAGGGAGCCCCTAGAAAGGATTGGACCCAGACTTGAAGTAGTAAGGAGGGAAGGAGCTACTATGGGACTTGTCCTAAATCTCAAATATACTCTACCTAGTCAGTGCACGAAGGCTAATCCAAGAAGAAAGTGTAGTAGACTCACATTCTCTTAAACGAAGCCAACATGAAGTAGTTTACTAGCCACATTGTAAGGCCTACCAAACTAACAAGGTGCTCATTGGTGTGCAATGGCCAAGTATGGAAGAAAATTGTAGCAGTCTTACATCCTCCAAAGTAAGAAGACCATTAGGGTGACACACTAGCAGGTAGACGTCACCACCTAGAGTACATCGAAAGTGAGTGCCATTGGGGGTGTTATCTCAACTCAAAGTGGCCTGAGACAAAAGATATGTATTTATTTTATATGTTTATGTGTAGTTTGTATTTATGTTGTGTTGATGAAGGATAGGACGTCGCTCGAGTTCATTACACCTACCCTAAACACATTATTGAGGATTCAAAAATAAGAATATTTTCAATATGGAAGAGATTAAATTTGAAATGGAATTTTCATTGATGATATTCATTTTCAAACATGATTTATAATATTTCTTTAAGTAGATCCCGTTGAATGGAATCATTGGGCACTCTCCCTTATGATTAATAAGTTGATAAGATCCTTCTTGGTAGGCCTTCTCTATGGAAAAGGGCCTTCCCATGTGGGTTCAAACTTGCCTCCCATCTTACGATGGGCAACAATTAATCTCCTCAAAACTAAAATAAGCTCTCCTACTTGACAAGCTTTAGGTTGGACCAATTTGTAAGCTCGAATCATTTTAGCATTGCACAACTCGAGGTTTTGGCATGCCCGTAGGCATCTCTCCTCCAGTATTTTGATCTCTTCTAACCACAACTTTGAGTTCTACGATATTATGATCTTGCTACCCCCAACTATCCTTAGTGTTGGGAGTGGGACTTCTAATGGTAGAATGGCTTTGGACCCATACACTAAAAAAAGGAGTATAATGAGTTGGAGTTCTATATGTGGTGCAGTAGGCCCACAGGGCTTCAACTAACTGCTGATGCCACTAACGCTTATTATTGATGAGTATTTTCTTTAGTATTTGGATTAGAGTTTTATTGAAGGCTTTTACTAAGCCATTTTCCCTTGAGTAGTTGATGGTAGAATATCCCCAATCTATGCTATGACTCTGGGCAAATTTGTTGATCTCGGTGCTCTTGAATACAGTAGCATTATCAAATATAATTTCTTGAGGCACTCTAAACTTATATATGATATAGTTCCTAAAAATGTGGAGCACATGATGACTTGTGACCTCTTTGAGTGGAATCCTTTGTATTTGGTAAGAGCGGTAAGATGAATTGATGACCCTTGAAAGAAGGAGGATCAATTAGACCCACTATGTCAATACCCCAACACTCGAATGGCCATGAGGCCAATGTTGGATGTAGAATATCAGTGTAGACCACCACATGTATTTGACATTGGTGGCATCGCCAGCCATATCCAAGCAATCTTTGATCATCGACGCCGAGTATCTTCATCTTGGCTTTCATCTTCAGACTAGATTGGTTGGCTCCACATAATCTTGAGTATACCTCAGTAATGATCTACAGGCTTCATGCTTGTATAAACAACATAACCACATATGATCAAAAGATCACCGATACAATGAACTATCCACAAGAGTGTATGAAAGTTCTCTCTACTTCATCTAATGGGCAAGGGACTTCTCTTGAGGTAGTTTTCCTTTATTTAGGTAATCCATGAATGGTTCCAATCTAATACATCCATCTTAGCAATGGTAACCTCCCCTTCATATCAATGAATAAGACTTGTCTATTTTAAACTTTTATTGATATGGACTCATCCTTAGGACATGCCAACTTTTTGGCAAGCTTGGCTAAAGCATATGCTATGACATTTTCTCCTCGAGGAATCTTATAAATGGTAACCTCTAGGATTTGGGCCAACAACTCCATGGTGTACCTATGGTAGTGATGGAGCATGGGCTTTATAACCATATATGACCCAACTATTTGGTTGATAACTAGCTAAAATCCCTAAAGATGTTGATGTCGGATGCTTAGTAACTCCATATCAGCAATCATAGCCACATATTCAGCTTCATTGTTGGTACAAGGATTGGATAGATGATATGAGAATCTCATCACATTGCATTCTGAAGTTAAGAGCACTATTCCTACATCTGCCTTTCCTGGAATAGTAGATTATGGTTCTTCTCCTCATTGAGAGGAAGCTGCACTATCAAAGTACATCTCCCAGTGATGAATGCTAGTATCCCCTAAGTTCATGATTTGTTCATCGGAGATCATCAAAAGAGTCGCCAGAAGTGGGTGTGTCGCTAAAAAATCGCTAGCTTAACCTTTCACCGCATCAAAGGTAATGTCAAACTACAAGAGGATCATGGAATGTCATTTCAACCATCAGAAGTCGATTGTGTAATGTGATACTATAGTGGGTTGATCCTAGAGATTAAGTTCTTATGAGGAAGCATGTGTGTAGCTTTGGGATGCAAAGATTAAAGCTAGTTTCAATGGGTCGATAATTAGATTACCATTAGGTAGTACATTACATTTTCCATCCTTTCATCATTGATTTGGGCCAACAACACACCAAGGGAGTCATTTAACATAGTAGTGTAAATTATGCGTAGCTTGCCCAGGATAGGGACTACTAGAACTATTGATGTCATCAAGTAATGCTTGATGTTTTTGAAGGCATGCTCACAATTATCATCGCACTAGAACTTGGCATCCTTTTTGATAAGTATGGAGAATGGCTGACATCTTTTTGATAGGTTGGATATAAACCATCTTTGATATGCCAACTGCCCTTGGAATGATCTAAGTTGAGTTAAAATTTTAGGGGGTGGCATTTCTAATATTGCCTTGATCTTTTTTAGATCGATTTTGATTCCTTGGTGCTGGACAACAAACCAAAGGAATCTCCCTGAAGTTACTTGGAATGCACACCTCAGGGGGTTCATTTTGATGTTAAATTATCTTACTGTTCAAAAACTACTCTTAAGTCAAAGAGTTGGTCTTCCTTTGCTCTGCTTTTGAAGATCGACATGATGATAAAAGAATGAGTTCATTGAACATTCGAGTCATTGCTCGATGGTATATAGCATCAACATTTTTATGTATGAAAGGCAAGACTTTATAGTAATAGATTCTAATCGTGGTTCTAAAGCAGTGTTTCTTTCATCTACAGGAACCATCTTTATTTAGTTAAATCCATATGAGCCATCCCAGAGAAGACTACATGAAATGAGGTAATGTCCACCATATGTGACTTTGGTAGAGTAAATTCATCTTTTTCATTTAAATCCCTAAAATTGATGCATAGGTGAATTTGTCCATTCTTTTCTTAATTAGGATGATGCCTAGGGTAATTTTCTTTTCCAAAGCATCGATCAATTTCTTGACTCCAAAATCTTTTATCTATGTCTAATGCATTTTAGGAGCTTACTTAGCATTAGCTCATTGATAATTTGTGGACCATTTGTGGCACCTAGACATCTCTTCATAACTCCATGGAAAGTGGTCCTTAAGCTCAATCATCAACTAAGTCATTGGCTTCAATTTCATTTAATAAAGAACCGATGTATATCGGGTATGGATCCTCTTCTAAGTTGATTTCTAAGCTCATCGATGGTTGACTTGATCTCTTCTTGAACTCTGGTGATGCATCTTTGACATCAAAATCATTTAGATCATTTGAAGTTTCTAACCACAACTCCTCATATAAATTAATGTGATTTGAAAAGAACCTATCAATTCCAAATGAATGGTGATGATTAAGCAAGTCCATCATCATCGACACCCAATAATCTTAGTCCTACCTTGATTGAGAGCTTTTATTTGTTCTTACATATTCAAGTAGTCGACTGCATTGACCTAGTATGTGGGATTAATTCTTTCTTTCTTAAAATATGAACAAGTAAAATCAAAAGGTGATTCAAATCTTAATATGAATCATCCTCAAGTTACATCAACTTTTTTTTTTAAGGTTTATTTATGTTATTTTATGTTTATTTTATTTTAGTTTTATTTTTATTATATATTTCAAGTTTTATTTTTATTTTATTTATTTTAGTATTTATTTTATTTTTTTTTAGGTTTAGGTTTTAGTTTTTTATATTTGTTTATTTTTAAGTTTTATTTTTAGTCAGTTTTAGGTATTATTTTATTTATTTAGTTTAGGGTTTTTAGTTTATTTTAGCTTAGTTTAGGTTTATTTTTTAGTAGGTTTATATTTGTTTTATTTAAGTTATTTATTTTAGAAGGTTTTAGGTTTTATTTATTTTAGGTTTATTTTTAAATTTATTTTAGTTTAGGATTTTATTAGTTTTATTTTATTATTGGTTTATTTATTCTATTTTACATTTACATTTATTTATTTAGGTTTTTATTTATTTTTTTTTTTTACTAGTTTATTTTTATTTTTATTTAAGTTTATTATTTAATGAGGTATTATAGTATTAGCTAGGTTTAGGTTTTAGAGGATTTAGGATGGGTGATAGATCTAGGGTCATGGCTCAGGTCCAAGTGGGTATCAGGAGGTTTTAGGTTTTAGGAGATTTAGAGAGTTGTCAGGGTTTAGGTTTAGAGGAGGTAGGGTTTAGGTTTAGAGGGAGTAAGCAAAGGTTTAGGGTTTGGGTTTTATTTATATTATTTTTATTTTATTTTATTTTAACAAAGAATAGGTTTATGTTTATTTATTTATTTAAGTAATTATTTTTAGTTTTTATTTTAGGTTTAATTTTATTTTTATTTTAGTTTAGTTTTATTTTATTTGAGGAAGTTTAGCTTTTATTTTAATTTTTATTTATGTTATGTATTTTTTTAATTTATTTTTAGTATTAGTTTATTTTAGTTTATTATATAATTTACATATTTTTAGTTTTATTTTAGTATAAGATTATACTTTATTTATTATAGTTTAGTTAAGTTTATTTTATTATTTTTTATTTAGATTATGTTTTAGTTTAGGGTTTTTATTTTATTTAAGGTTTATTTTAGGTTTAGGTTTTATTTAGTTTTATTTTATTTTAGTTTTATTTTATTTAGGTTTGTTTTATTTTATTTAGGTTTTATTTTAGTTTAGTTTTGGTTTTATTTATTTTATTTTAGATTAGTTTTTTATTTTATTTTCTTTAGTTTTTGTAGGGTTAGGTTTAGGGGATTTAGTTTATTTTTTTATTTTATTTTGTTTAGTTTATATTTATTTTATGTTTTTTATGTTTAGATTAAGTTTATTTAGCTAGGTTTTTATTTAGAATTTAGGGGTTTGGGTTTAGGGTTTAGGTTTAGGTGGTTTAGGGGGTTTAGGTTTTATGGTGTAGGTGTTTAGAATTTAGAGTTTTGGTTTTTATATTAATGAGATTCATATTTCTTCTTTTGATTTCAACCAAGACCAAGTTTTCTAAGACACAAGTGACGACAGATATAAAATGAGAGCATGCAGCAAATCAATAACAAGATAACTAAATTCATATCTACTATAAGGACACAATTCCATAAAGCAACCATCAATCATTATTTTCTCATCAACCCCCAGCCTCGAGTAGTGTCCACCATCATATCCTCGATCTCCTCCCCAAAACCATGATGGTAACCTTCGCCCTCTCTCCTCCATAACCACCACTATCTACCACCACCACCATATCCATCGAGATCCGCACCCCACCACCACCACGATAGGCGCCTCCACCTTTGGCTCCACCGCTGACTTGGCGATTGATGATGTTCCTACCATCGGTTTTGCTCATTCTTAGGGTTTAGGTTTTAGTTTATTATGTTTTGTGGTTTAAGTTTTTTAATTTATTTAGTTATTTTTGGATTGGGGGGTTTAGGGTCTGAGGTTTAGGGTTTATTTTAGTTGTAGGGTTTATGATTTTATCTAGGTAGGGTTAGGGTTTAGGGGTGTGGGGTTTAGGTTTAGGGTTTTTTTTTATTCTTAAAATTACAAAAATGGTAGTTTAAGTTTAATTAATTAATTTTATTTATTATATTTTAATTTTATTTAATTTGGTTTATTTATTTTAAGTTTATCTATTTTAGCTTTTATTTTTAGTTTATTTTAGGTTTAGGTTTAGGTTTATCTTTAGTTTAGTTTTATTTTTTTTATTTTTAGGTTTAGGTTTTATTCTAGTTTAGGTTTAGGTTTATTTTATTTTTTTAGGTTTAAGTTTTAGGTTTTATTTTAGGTTTACTTATTTATTTATTTTTAGGGTTTATTTTATTTTATTTTAGGTTTAGGTTTAGGTTTAGGTTTTCTTTATTTTATTAATTTATTTTTAGTCTTTAGTTTTATTTTATTTTTATTTTAGGTTTAGGCTTTTTATTTTATTTAGGATTTAGGTTTTATTTTATATTTAATTTTATGATTATTTTTTGGGTTTAGATTTTTATTTTGTTTTTATTTTATTTTAGTTTAGGTTTTTTTATTTTAGGTTTCATTTTTATTTTGTTTAGGTTTTTTATTTTTTTTAGTTTAGTTTAGGTTTTTATTTATTTTATTTTAGTTTAGTTTTTTTTTATTTTATTTTTTTATGTTTAAGTTTTAGTTTATGTTATGATTTTATTTTATTTCATTTTGATTTAGGTTTTTTTTTATTTATTTATTTTAGGTTTTATCTAGTTTAGGTTTAAGTTTTAGCTTTTGGGTTTAGGGTTTAGTTTGTTTAGGGTTTAATGTTTAGGGTTTATGGTTCAGGGTTCAAGGTTTATGGTTTAGGATTTAGGGTATATCCTTTAGGTTTTTATGATTTAGGGTTTATGGTTTAGGGTTTATGTTTTGGGTTTAGGGTTAGGTTTTAGTTTAGGGATTAAGGTTTATGGTTTTTTTTTACAAAAAAAAAATTATATTCAACATTTCTTCTTTTCAATTTCATTAGCAAAGTAACCCACTAAGTTTTTTAAGACACAAGTGATGACCTAGATCAAAATAGAGTACACATAGAAATAAATCAAAACCCAGATAACTAGAATCATCTCTATTATAAAGGCATAGTTCCATAAGTAGGATTGATTGGCATCCTTTAGTTTCTCCGGTCAGAACCACCCTAGCCTCTCTAGTAGCGGGATCCACCACCATATCCTGATCTCTCTCTCTGCCACCACCACGGGTGTAACCTCCGTCGCTCCTCCTGCATCCAAAACCACCAATGCTCCGACCACCACCACTATATCCACCAGCGCATCTAGAGCCCCCACCACCACTATGATAACCCCCACGTCCACATTCACTTCCACCACCTGACATAAATCGAGCCTGGTTGATGGTGATGTTCCTATCATTAAGGGTTTCCCATTCTTAGGGTTTAGGTTTAGGTTAAGATTTGTTAGGTTTTAGGGTTTAGATTTATTTTTTTAATTTATTTAGTTACTTTAGGTTTAGGTTTAGGGTTTGGGGTTTAGGGTTAACAGGGTGGTTTAGGTTTAGTTGTTTATGCTTTGGTGGTTTAGGGTTGTTAAGGTGGGTGGTTTTAGGTTTTAGCATTCATGGTCTGTTTAGCATAGGATTTATTTTAAAGTTTTATTTTAAAATTAAGTAAACTAGTAGGTTTAGGTTTATTTAGTTTATTTTTTATTTATTTTAGTTTACTTTATTGTTTATTTTTATTTAAGTTTATTTTTTAATTTTTCTAGTTTAGTTTATTTTAGGTTTATTAATTTTAGTTTAGGTTTTTTTAGTTTATTTTAGTTTAGGTTTATTTAGAGATTTATTTTTGGTTGTAGGTTTAGGTTTTAATTTTATTTTATATTTTGGGTTTACGTTTACATTTTATTTTAGGTTTATTTTAGGTTTTATTTTTCAATTGGTTTAGGTTTATTTTAGTTTATTTTATTTTATTTAGTTTAGGTTTAGGTTTAGGCTTAGTTTATTTTAGGTTTTGCTTTAGATTTTATTTATTTGAGTTTAGTTTATTTTTGTTTAGGTTTAGGTTTAATTTATTTTTATTTTAGGTTTAGGTTTTTTTTAGTTTAGGGTTTAGGTTTCAATTTTTATTTTTTGTAGGTTTTATATTTAGTTTTATTTTTTAGGTTTAGGTTTTTATTTAGTTTTTATTTTATTTTATTTTAGGTTTATTTTATTTTTATTTTACATTTAGTTTTTATTTTATTCAAGTTTTTTATTCTTAGGTTTATTTTATTTTTAGTTTAGGTTTTTTTATTTTAATTTAATTTAATTGTATATTTATGTTTAGATTTAAATATTTTTATCTTTTTATTTATTTTATTTAATTTTAGGTATTTTTATTTATTTTACTTTTAGGTTTTATTTAATTTATGTTTGGATTTTTAAGTTTTTTAGATTTTGGGTTTATCATTTTATGATTTTAGGGTTTAGGGTTTATTTAGTAGCATTTGGTTTAGGGTTTAATGTTTAGCTTTTTATTTATTTGGGTTTATTTAGTTTAGGGTTTAGGTTTAGGGTTTGGCTTTGAGTTTTTTTAGGGTTTAGTGTTTTGGGTTTGGGTTTTAGGTTTAGGGTTTAGGGTTTAGGGTTTTTGGTTTTTCTTTTATCAGAGAAAAAATTTAGATTCAACATTTCTTCTTTTCAATTTCATCAACCAAGAAACACACCAAGTTTTCTAAGACATAAGTGATGACATAGATAAAAAATGAGCATGCATAAAGCAATTTAAAAACCTTAGATAACTAGAGCCATCCCTACTGTAAAGACACGGATCCATAAGCAGCAAAATGGATTGGCTTTCAATTTCTCAGTCTTAACCACTTCTCAGTAGGGATCCATGATCATATGTGATCTCCCCCCCCCACATGACTATAACCTTCATCACTCTTGCCTCCATAACCACCATTCACCACCTCCAGCCACCAAGACCTACAAATCCCCACCACCATAGGGCCTTGCTCCATCCACTTTAGTTGATGGTGATGTTCCTACCATCAATGTTTTACCCATTCTTGGGTTTAGTTTAGGTTTAGGTTTTAGGGTTTATGATTATTTTTTAATTTATTTAGTTACTTTAGGTTTAGGTTTAGGGTTTGGGGTTTAGGTTTAAGGTTAGGTTTTTAGTTTTAAGGTTTTAAGGTTTATGCTTTTAGGGTAAAGGGTTTAAGGTTTAGTTTTTTAGGATTTAGGGTTTATAATTTTTTTTAAATTAAGTGAACCGATAGGTTTATGTTTATTTAGTATATTTAGTTTATTTTTTATTTATTTTTAGTTTATTTTAATTTTAAATTTTATTTAGTTTAGTTTACTTAGTTTAGTTTACTTATTAGGTATTTTATTTTAGTTTTTTATTTTAGTTTATTTTTGTTTTAGTTTATTTTAGTTATTTTTTATTCTATATTTTAGGTTTAGGTTTTGTTTAGGTTTAAGTGTTTATTTTATTTTTATTTAGGTTTAGGTTTTATTTTAGGTTTATTTTAAGTTTTATATTTATTTTAAGTCATCATTTTAGTTTATTTTATTTAGTTTAAGTTTAGGTTTAGTTTAGTTTATTTTAGTTTTATTTATTTTAGTTTATTTATTTTTAGTTTAGGATTATTTTATTTTGTTTATTTTATTTTATTTATTATTTAAGTATTTTTAGGGTTTAGGTTTATTATTTTATTTTAGGTTTATTTTATTTTGTTTTTTTATTTTAAGTTTTAGGTTTTTTTTTAGTTTTAGGTTTTATTTTTATTTTATGTTTTATTTTAAGTTTATTTTTTAAGTTTAGGTTTTATTTAGTTTTAATATTTTTTTTATTTTATTTAGTTTATTATTTAGGTTTATTTTATTTTTAGTTTAGTTTAGGCTTTATTTATTTATATTTAGCTTTTTTTATTCATATTTTAGGTTTAATTTTAGGTTTTATTTTATTATATTTATGTTTAGGTTTATTTTATTTTATTCTTAAGTTTATTTTATTAGTTTAGGTTTTTATTTATTTTATTTTATTTAATTAGTTATTTATTTTTATTTTAGTTTAGGTTTTATTTTATTTTATTTTATTTATTTAGGTTTGGTATTTATTAATTTTATTTTAACTTTTTAGTTAGGTTTTTGGGGTTTAGGTTTAGGTTTAGGGTGTGGGTTTAGGGTTTATAAGGGTTAGGTTGGGTCAGGGTTTAGGGTCAGGTCAGGGTAGAGTTTAGGTTTGGCTGGTTTTAGTTTTAGATTTTAGAGTTTTAGGTTTATTATCTTAGGGTGTAGGTTTAGGTTTAAGGTTTAAGGTTTAGGATTTTAGGTTTATGGTTATTTTAGTATTTAGGTTTAGAGTTTTAGGTTTACTGGTTAGAATTTAGTTAGGTTAGGTTAGGGTTTAGGTTTTGGGTTAGGGTTTAGTTTGGTTAGTATAAAGTTTAATTTTAGTTTTGGTTATTTAAGGTTTAGGTTGGGGATTTAGTTTTAGATTTAGTGTTAATTTATGGTTTATAGGTTTAGGTTTTTTGGATTTAGTTTATTAGGGTTTTTTATGGAAAAGTTAGAATTTTATTACCATGAAAATATACAATGTCTTTAAATGGGATAAAGCTCAGATTCTACACATTACTACCACAACCTAAAGAGAACCTCATCTATGTAGAAGAAGAAAAAAAAAACAATGGTGAGTAACATCAACTAAAATCCACAACTAAAAAGCATGAGAGCAAAATGACACATTCAAACAAAACCAAGCATTAAAAGAGAAAAAGGTTGGGTCAGCAGTAATTCATGATTCCTTTGTAAAAGAAAGATAAGAAAGCTCCATAGCAACAACAGTAGGGATGACTGAGAAATGACCAGGCCTTCGATAAAGTTTCAACCTATTAAAGTATTTTGCAAAAAACACTACCAAACAAAAAATTCATAGCTAAAAGGGTAAGATAAAGAGAGCAAAAGGAGAGAGCTGAGAAAGAAAAGGCTCAGGCTAAGTTAAGATCATCTCAAGGGGCAACAATGCATATGAGCATCCAAACTTCATAAGAAGCATTACAATCATATGTAAAGCTACCAACCAAAGAGAAGTGGTGAGTAACATCATCATAGTAATCATACCGATAAAAAGACCATCCAAGGCAAGTAGTCCATAGTGATCCCCCGCACCAAACAAATAGACAAATAACCACCAATAGCCATTCAAGATCCAACCCACCACCCCACGGCCAATCATAAAGCCAACAACCTAGAAGTTACAACAAGATCATTGGCTGCTAATGGAACCAAGCAAGAATACACCACCCATAATGCGTTAACAAGCCAATAACTAAGAACAGCACACACAAAAGGAAGCCAAAGGCAACCACCAACCACCATAAAATAAAAATCCCAATTCAGAAGGATCAGCTAAGGTTTGGTTAGCACAATAAAAGGTTACAACAAATTGTCCAAGAAGAAGAAAAAAAATCAACAAAGAGAAAGGCAGCCAACCAAAATTCCAAAGACAACCAAAAGTCCTCCTACCAATGCAACTAAGTAAAACATCCATAAGGCATCCACCAGAGAAGAACCATCATTACTAACCAACAAAGGAAGGATTCCCATCAGCCAAGAAAAATCATAAAAACCATCAAAACATCACACACTAGGGAAACAACCAACCAATCTAATCAGCCAACATAGCCTCCTCGCTAACCACCATAGGGGCAGAAAATCCAAGTTAATGTAAAGACCAATACTAGCCATCAAACCAAAATCACCCAAGATAGCTAGAAATAACAGCCTTCAAAAAGCCCTAAACTAGACAACCCAAAATAATAACCAAACCCAAAGCTACTGCAACCAAGAGAGAAAGGCTAAAACAAAAGGAGGAAAAAACAAAAAAAAAGAAACAAAATAGAATCAGTAAAACTGACCACCAAGCCCCAGTCAACAAGATAGGGAAAGTAATAGCAAAAAAAACCCCCCACCATTCCAAAATGAAGCCATAACTAAACCACCAACTGTTCCCTAGATATTTCATCAACAAAAAAGAAAAAATAGCCAAAATAGCCAACTAGCCAATGAACCTCACCAGCCAACACTGCTTGTTAACCCAACCAGCCAACAAAACCACCCATTCAACAACCAAAGTAATAGATCCAAAATAGGTAAGTGAGCAACCAGCCCTAAAATGAGGAAAAACTGATAATAGAAAAATCCACAACACAATGAGAGGTTATCAAAAACAACCAAGGAAAAAATATGGTAAAAACCAAACCAGGCAGACAGCAGCCACCACACCAAAAAAACCAAATCAACCTAGGTTATAATGACAATAACCACTAGAGAGTAAACACTAGGCTAACCCAAAAGTAAAAGGTCAAAAGTAACAACCAACACCAGCCAAAGAGTGAAAATAAGTAAATAACCACAACCTAAAGAGTGTTGAACAAAGGGCAAACAAAAGCAAAGGCTCATAAAAAAAAACCACAAAAGAAACCAAGCCAAGAAATAATATTCTGAGATAAGACAATCTAATATTATTTAGATTAACCAAGCCTCTTAATAGTTTAGGCAATGTTTGGTTGTCAAATAAAGTGAACTTAGTTTAGTTGGCACCTAAATTAGCCAAGAAATTATCACAAGCATTACTTTCATGAAAGATGTGGGAAATTTTAAAATAAACTTAAGAAAGAATATTTTTTGAATGATTAAGGAGATTAAATAATTCAACATTCTCATTTCTATTGGAATTAAGCATGTCAAGAAGTAAGAGAGGATCAACTTTAATCTAGATATTGAGAAATCACTATTCAAACAAATATCAAAAGCTTTACTAATAGCCATAAGCTCAACAAAAATAATAGAATAGGCTTTGAGAGGTTAGGCAAAAGCACAAATGATAGTTCCTTTAGAATCCCTAAGGATACCACCACAACCATATTTACTAGAAGCTATAGAACCATTAGTATTTACTTTAGTCTCTAAAAGAAATATTACTAATAAGATTGGCATTAAACAGAGCATGAATTTTTTCTTTAGTTCTAGCGAGGATCCTTTTATAATTCATAGGAGTGCCATGAAATTTAGCATCATTTCTATCCATCCAGATGAACCAAAGAAGAGTAAAAGCAATTAAAACTCTGATATGACCTTTCACAGTTTTTTTGAAACAAACTTCAAGAAGTTGATATAAAGAAAGAGAACCATGAAAATGGTTGGAATTAAATAAATCATCATACCAAAGCCATAATTTTAAGCAATAGCACCATTAACAATAACATGATTTACATTTTCAATATGAAAGCAACAATAACATTTTGATGGTAAATAAAACCCTTTAGTGAAAGCAAATGTCAATAAGAATAATGTTATTCAAAACCCTCAAGCTAAAATCAAATAGAAATGGAAATGATATTGTTCCAAGTTTAAAAAAAGACATTGGAGGGTTTTGCTTATCTCTAATAAAATTCCAAACCTCTTTAAGAACAAAATCACCATTATAAGAAAGCTTAAAAAGAATTTGATCACGTTTATTAGAAGAAATGAGGATATTTCTTAATTGTCAAAAAGAGAAACATGGATATAATTCTCAAGTTTACATTCATTCCTTTTGTTTTTAAGCTGAAAAGAGTTAACTTTGATAGTAGCTATAGAGTGGGTAGATAAAAGGGTGTCAATGGAGCCGTTTCCAGCCCAATTGGCTTGCCAAAAGAAAGAAGTACCCGAATGAATACCCCAAGATATTAAAGATTTGGTAACCCATATAATGGAACAAAGCCTTTTACAAGCTGGAGAGTCACCAACTTTATAAGCACAAATAAGAGGGTATTTACCTTGGCAATATTTTTACATCATAAAATTAGCCCAAAGGCTATCATTCTTTCTAAAATTCTACCAAAGATTATGAGAGAAAGCGGTGATAGCTTAAAGACTAGGTTTGCAACCTTGAGCACCTTGACCCAAAGGACCACAACATTTAGGCCAACATGTCCAATGCATTCTTTTGGTAGAGTTATTGGAGCCCAAAAAAAATTTATTAAGCAAGTGATTAATTCTGATGAAAGTGGAATTAGTGGGGATAATAGTTTAAATCAACTAAAGAGCCTTGAGTTGAGAGTGCTTTTAGGAATAGTTATCCTACCACCAAAGGAAAGTAAATGGAATTTTGAAATGAAAATTTTATTTAAAATTTTTTGAATTAACTCATCAAAGAGATGGTACCATTTTGGGCCTTTAAAGAGAGGAGCACCCATGTACTTTAGAGGTAAGTATTTATGCTTAAAATTAATGATATGCAAGATTTAATTGATTTTATTATTAGAGATACAAGAGGAAGTGATAAAAAAGATTTTTTTTATCATTGATTGAAAGGCTACTTTCTCTACTATATTTATTTAGAAAATACATGAGATGCTTGATATGATGAATAAAAGCATTGCAAAAAATAATGAAATCATCTGCAATGCTTAAATGGAAAACAAGAAGACCACCAATAGTTCTAAAGTACATACAAGGATTATTAAAGAATAAATCATTGATGCTCCTAGATAAGTACTCAACAATGATAATAAATAAAGGAGAGAAAGAAACACAAGGCTTCCCCATTAAGAAAAATTAAAAATCAGGCATTATTAATACAATTTTTAATAAAATAAATAAATTTATCGATAACCCAAATAAATTCAAATATGGAAAAGAAAGTCCTAAGAAATGTTATCAAAGGCTTTGATAATATCTAATTTGAAAAGAATGTTGCCACCTCTATGTTGGCATCAAGATCATGAATTAATTCTTGGGCCAGTAAAATATTAATAGAAATAGATCTACCCCTGATAAAACTAGTTTGGTTGAGAAAGATAATTTTATTAAGTAAAGGACTGAGCCTATTGATTATAATTTTGGAAATCAACTTATTGAAGAAGGTCCAAAGACTAATAAGTCTAAAATCACTCCAATAGTCTATATTTTCTTTTTTAGGTATGAGAATGATAGAAGTACTAGAAAAATATCTAGGAAAAGGATTACCATTAAGAAAAATCAACCATAGCCTTAATCAAATAATTTTTAATGATAAACTAACATTTTTGAAAAAATTGAGTAGTGAAACCCTCCGAACCAGTAACAAAATCTATATTCATGCTATTAAGGACTTTAAAAATTTCATCTTCATTAGGCATGATGGTAAGCTAAATCATTACCATTATTTGTAATAATAGAAAGAATCAAATGCAATTTAGAGATAGCTTCATAAGATCAACTCTTATTAAGAATATTTCTAAAGTTATTAATAATCGATTCCTTAACATCATTATTCTCTATAATCCTAACACCATTGTCATCTTTAATTTTTTGAATATTATTTAAATCTCTATTTTTATTAACTAAAGCATGAAAATACCTAGTATTCCTATCACCATCCACAATTTGCCTACTAGCAGCTTTTTGGTGCAAGTAAGTCTCTTCCAAATTTTTGGAAGTTAACAAGTTTGCCTTTTGTCTTAGTGAAGTCATTAATCTTAGAAGGATCAAACATTACAGAGACTTCAAGATCATAAACCAA
The DNA here is from genome assembly GCA_021442155.1 of Cymbidium sinense. Classification (NCBI taxonomy): domain Eukaryota; kingdom Viridiplantae; phylum Streptophyta; class Magnoliopsida; order Asparagales; family Orchidaceae; genus Cymbidium; species Cymbidium sinense. The sequence continues at coordinate 28,616 of JAKCPB010002007.1, read as the reverse complement.
TTTTTCCATATGTTTAATATTAGCAAAAAGGTTTTTAAAATAATGCTTGTTCCACCAACCCAAATTTTGTTTAGGACTTTTAAGTTTTAACCAAAGTCTATTCATCCCCATAATCAAATTATCAGGATGTAAAGGGGCTTTCCAATTATTAGCCACAACATCAAAAAAATCAATATACTGAATCCACATGTTTTGAAATTAAAATGAGAGGATTTATGTAATTTATTGGAATTATCTTTAATAGAAACCAAATGAGGAGCATGATCAGACAAGGTTCTCTTAAATGATCAATAAAAGTAATAGGGCATTGAGTAATCTAATTAGCATTAAAAAGAATCCGGTCCAACCTTTGCCAAAGCCTAGAGTTTTGCCAAGTATAATTAGAACCAGTAAAGCCAATATCAATCAAATTACAATCAAGGATCATATTGGAAAAATCTTAGAATGAATATTGGGAGAGCCCACCACTTCGTAAGCAAATAAAATAGTGTTGAAATCACCACCCATAAACCAAGGATTGTTGATCGAGGTAGCAAAATTCCTCAAATTATCCCAAAGAAGACTTCTACTAGATCTATAATAAGATGCATAAACAAAAGAGCCCAAAACACAATAGTCACCATAAGAGATTTAAGCATTGAGAACTTGTTAAAAATCATCAATAATTGAATCCTCAATAAGATTATTCCAAAAACACCAAATCTTATTTCTAACATTAGAAAAAAATTTATAGAAGCCGATCATTCTAGCAACATTGTTAATTTTATTAGCATGAATAAGAGCTCCAGAATAATAAGTAAATAAATATTATGACTGCGAGAAAGATTTCTAATAAGATTACGAATAGAGAGGGTACTGATCCCTCTTACATTCCAAAAAATAAAATTAAACATAAGTAAACTAAATAGGGGCTAAGCAATGGTTAATTAAGAGAGGAGTGAGAGGCCGATGTAGATCTAGTGTTTTTGGACAATTTTGGAGAGAAATTTTTAACTCTTTTTTTTTTCTTTTTAGCATGAGAAGTTTGAAAACCATTTTCTTTTTTCCTAGAGTCATCATCCGATTAAGATTTAGTAACATTGTTCATAAATTTAGGAAAATTTTCTAAGTGTTTGGAGGAGAGTTCACCCTCTTCCAAATCCATATTAAGTTGAAAAGTAGGATTAACATGAATATCAATATTAGAAATGAGGGACGGTGATGATTTTGAACCATTTAAAGCACAAGTAGTTAAATTCGGATCAAAAATGTTTTTAGCATGCTTGACATCATTTTAATCCTCATTAAAAGCTTCATTTCCATTGATCAAAGCTGACATAAATGCAGAAATAAAATAAGAGGAAACAGAATCGTCTTCCAAAAACTTTGAAAATTAATTATTCTCTGCATTAGAAATATTCAAATTCAAACAAGGAAAAAGAGGTAAATCATCCTTCCCATTTTGAAAATCAGCCGAATCTATATCAATAGTAGGAGCCAAAACTTGTATAACATGATTAACCCCGATATCCAAGGAATCAACCTTAATAATAGCCTTCATACCATTCTTAGGATCCAAGGCAAATTTTGAACAAAAGTAGGGATGGGTGGAACAACATTCTCTTTAGGAGGATTTAATTTTTTTTAAGTGGGGATGGAAAATAAAACATTCTAAATTGTCATGATTATGAATATTACAGTGGGAAAAAAAACTAGAAGGTTCTCCAATTCAACCTTTTGGGAATACCCATATTTTTTAGAGCCCATCCAAACTTCCTTAGGGTATTTTTAGTTATGTATAATTCCATGAGGATCTGAGCCATAGAAGGGTGAAATCGCTTAGTGGTCACTTGGTTGAGTTGCAAGGGTCAATGACATAAAGCGTAGACCACAAAAAGCACATGATGGGTAACAAAATGAATGGGCATATTAGGAAGAGATAACCACATAGGGACATTAGGAGATTCCCTACAATGTCAAAAAGGAGTGACCACTTCAACAAATTCATTTGAAAATTAAAGAAGAAATAAGAATGACATAAAAAAACATGTGAATAATCTAGATCATTAGAAAGTTTAATCAGGATATGCCAAGGTTCAATAAGACCAATGAAGAAAGAACCTATAAGCTTGAGATTATGGAAAAAAGAGCGGATCTTATCCAAACTCAGATGGCGCAAAGCAAATTTATCGACAAGAGAAAATTCAAATGGTTTTTGCCAACTTTTCAACATCCACATCAGAGCACATTACAGCTGACAAACTTCTAAAAGACATTAAAATGAGATTAACTAAATCAATAGAGGGAGAAGTCTTACCAGAGAGCACTTCCTTAAAAGATTTAGTATAAGAAGCAGCATTATGGCCATAAATCCCCAATGTGCCAAATGCCCTAGCCAAAGCATTCATAATCTGAGGTGGAGCCCATGCAATAAAACTCACCCGAGCCATGGTTTTGCCAACTTTTCAATATCCACATCAGAGCACGTTACAGCTGACAAACCTCTAAAAGACATCAAAATGAGATTAACTGAATCAACAAAGGGATAAGTTTTACCAGAGAGTGCTTCCTTAAATGATTTAGTATAAGAAGTAGCATTAGGGATGCCAAGCCATAAAGTGTCAGATGCCATAGCGAAAGCATCCATAATTTGAGGTGGAACCCAAGCAATAGAACTCACTGCAGCCATGGTCAATGATGATGCATCACGCAAATGGCCAGATGCCATTCAAGCCTTTGAATTTGATCAAAACCAAGGCCAAAGCCACAAAAATCCCCAGTTAGGGATGCACCACCAAGAGGGATTCAAAAATCACCAAAGAATGAAGAATGCTGTGAGGGAGGGGTTTGGATTTAGGGTTTAAAGGTTTATGGTTTATGGTTTAGGGTTAGTTTAAGGTTTAAGAGTTTTTAGGGTTTAGGGTTTATGGTTTTAAGTTTTTGGGTTTAGGGTTCAGGGTTTAGGGTTTAGGTTTAGGTTTAGGGTTTTAGGGTTTAGGGTTTATGGTTGTAGGTTTAGGGTTTACATTTTTGATTTTAGGGTTAGTTTTAGGGTATAAGGTTATGTTTTTTTTATTATTTTATTTTATTTTATTTTATTTTATTTAGGGTTTATTTATTTATTTATAATTAAGTAAACTGGTTGGTTTAGGTTTATTCAGTTTATTTTCTATTTATTTTAGTTTATATTATTTTTATGTAGATTTAAGTATATTTTTATTTATATTTAGTTTAGTTTATTTAATTTTGTTTAGGTATTTTATTTTAGTTTATTTTTTAGGTTTAGGTTTACGTTTAGGTTTCTTTTAATTTTGTTTTTTTTATTTTTTTTAAGTTTAGGTTTTATTATTTTAGGTTTAGGTTTTATTTTTATTTTATTTTAAGGTTTATTTTATTTTATTTTAGGTTTAGTATTTATTTTATTTAGGTTTTTATTTTAGGTTTATTTTATTTTAGTTTAGTTTAGGTTTTATTTTATTTTATTTTATTTATTTTATTTTATTTAGGTTATTTTAGTTTAGGTTTATGTTTATATTTTATTTTTATTTTTAGTTTAGTTTAGGTTTTCATTTATTTTAGGTTCATGTTTTTTTTTTTCATTTAGGGTTTAGGTTAGATTATTTATTTATTTTTAGGTTTTATTTTTTAGGTTTATTATTTAGGTTTATGTTTTTATTTTATTTTATTTTATGTTTATTTTATTTTTTTTTATTTTAGGTTTATTTTTTATTTTATTTAAATTTTTTATTTTTTAGTTTAGTTTAGGTTTTTATTTATTATATTTTATTTTAGCTTTATTTTTTATTTTATTCTCTTTTTAATTTTATGTTTAGGTTTAGGTTTATGTTTTATTTTTTGTTTTTATTTTATTTCATTTTAGTTTAGGTTTTTAAATTTATTTTATTTTTAGGTTTTATTTAGTTTAGGTTTAGCTTTTTAACTTTTTTAGGGATTAGGATTTAGGGTTAGTTTAAGGTTTAAGGTTTAGGGTTTAGGGTTTGGGGTTTAGGGTTTAGAGTTTAGGGTTTAGGTCTTAGGGTTTAGGGTCTAGGGTTTAAGGTTTAGAGTTTTAGGGTTTAGGGTTTAGGAGGGTTTTTAGGGTTTAGGGTTTTGGGTTTTGGTTTAGAGTTCAAGTTTAGTTTAGGTTTTAAGGTTTTTGGTTTTTTTTTTAAGAAAAAATAAATTTAGATTCAACATTTCTTCTTTTCAATTTCATCAACCAAGTAACACACCAAGTTTTCTAAGACACAAGCGATGAGATAGATAAAAAATGAACACACATAGAGCAAATCAAAAACCATATATAAGTAGAATTATCTCTACTAGAAAGACACACTTCATAAGCAGAAGATAGGATCAGCAGTTGTTCAGTTTCTCTAGTTCCCATCAGAACCACCCCCGCTTGTTGAGTAGCGGGATCCACCATCATATCCCAAATCTCTCTCTGCCACCACCACGGCTGTAACCTCCGACACTCCTCCTACCTCCATAACCACCCTTGCTCTTACCACCACCTCCATACCCACCAGCACCTCCAGATCCCCCACCACAACTTTGAAAACCGGCGCCTTCACCTTTTCCTGCACCGTCAGATCTAGACTGAGCCTGGTTGATAGTAACGTTCTTGCCATCAAGATTCTGCCCATTCTTAGGGTTTAGGTGTAGGTTTAGGTTTATTAGGTTTTAAGGTTAAGGGTTTAGGTTTAGGGTTTAGGGTTAGGGTTTAGGATTTTTTAGGGTATAGGGCTTAAAGTTTAGCAATTAGGGTTTAATATTTTATTTAAATTAAGTAAACCTATTGGTTTATATTTATTTAGTTTATTTTTTATTTATTTTTATTTATTTTGGTTTAATTTTTATTTAGGTTTATTTTTTTATTTTTCTTTAGTTTAGTTTATATACTTTAAGTTTATTTATTTTAGTTTAGGTTTTTTATTTTAGTCTATTTTTTAGGTTTAGGTTTAGTTTAGGTTTATTTTTTAGAACAATTTTATTTTTTATTTATTTTTTGGTTTAGGTTTTATTTTATATTTTATTTCTAGTTCCACGTTTAGGTTTATATTTTATTTATTTAGGTTTAGGTTTTTGATTTTTATTTTAAGATTATTTTTAGGATTTATTTTTTAGTTTAGGTTTAGGTTTATTTTTAGTTTATTGTATTTTATTTAATTTTGGTTTAGATTTAGATTTAGTTTATTTTAGGGTTAATTTCAGGTTTTATTTATTTTAGTTTAGTTTATTTTAGTTTAGGTTTAGTTTTATTTTATTTTGTTTATTTTATTCTTATTTTAGTTTTAGGTTTTTTTAGTTTAGGGTTTAGGTTTTATTTTTTATTTTAAGGTTTTTTTTGAGGTTTAGGTTTTTATTTAGCTTTTATTTTCTATTATTTTAGGCTTATTTTATTTTTATTTTATGTTTAGTTTTTATTTTATTTATGTCTTTAATTCACAAGTTTATTTTATTTTTTTTAGTTTAATTTAAGTTTTTATTTATTTTATTTTAGCATATTTTTATTTTTGTTTTAGTTTAAGTTTTAGTTTAGGTTTTTATTTTATTTTATTATTTTATTTTTTGTAGTTTTAAGTTTATTTATTTATTTTATTTATATGGTTTATTTAGTTTTCTTAGGTTTTGTAGGTTTAGGGGGTATGGTCATGGGGTAGGGTTAAAGCTCATGTGGGGTTTAGGGGGTCCAGGGATCTTAAGTTGGGTTTAGGTTTTGATTTCATGAGGCTTTAGGGTTTGGGGTAGGGTTTAGGAGGCTCACACCAGTTAGAATGAGTTTTAGGTAGGGTTTAAGGTTTAGGATTTAGGATGGGTCAGGGTTGTAGGTAGGTTTAGGTTAGTGGTTAATTATGGTTTAGGTTTAAGGTTTAGGGTTTAGAATTTAGGGTTAAGGGTTTTGAGTTTTTTTTTTAAAATTAAGTAAACCATTAGGTTTAGGTTTATTTAGTTTGTTTTTTTATTTATTTGAGTTTTTTTATTCTTCTTTAGGTTTGTTTTTTTATTTTTATTTAGTTCAGTTTTTTTATTTTAGGTTTATTTATGTTTAATTTAGGTTTTTTATTTAGTTTTATTTTTATTTTATTTTTGAGGTTTAGGTTTTGTTTTTTATTTTTAGGTTTAGGTTTAGCTTTTTATTTGTTTTTTTTAGGTTTAGGTTTTATCTTTTTATTTTAGGTTTATTTTTAGGTTTTATTTTTTAAGTTTAGGTTTAGATTTATTTTTAGTTTATTATATTTTATTTAGTTTATGTTTAGGTTTAGTTTATTTTAGGTTTAGGTTTAGGTTTTATTTATTTTAGTTTATTTTATTTTAGTCTAGGTTTAGGCTTATTTTATTATGTTTATTTTATTTTTATTAGTGAAACCCTCCGGACTAACAACATAATCTATGCTCATGCTATTAAGAACATTAAAATTTTCATCTTCATTAGGCATAATAGTAAGCAAATCATTGTCATCATTGGTAATAATAAAAGGAATCAAGTGCGATTTAGGAATTTGTTCATAAGAGCAACTCTTATTAAGCATATTTCTAAAGTAATTAATAACCGAATCCTTAATATCATTATTCTCCATAATCCATTCTCCTTTACCATCTTTAATTTTTTTGAATATTATTTAAAGCTCTCTTTTATTAACTAAAGCATGGAAATGCCTAGTATTCCTGTCACCATCCCAATATGTTTACTAGCAACTTTTTGACACAAATAAGTTTGTTTCTTCCATATTTCAAAAATTAACAAGTTTATCTTTTACCTCAGTCAAGACTTTAATCTTAGAAGGATCAGCCATAATAGAGACCTCAAGTTCACAACCCGTATTTTCAATATCTTTGATATTAGTAAAAAGGTTTTTAAAATAATGATTATTCCACTGACCCAAATTTTGCTTAAGTATTTTAAGCTTAAACCAAAGTATATTCATCCCCATAATCAAATTATTAGGATGTAAAAGAGCTTTTCAATTGTTGGCCACAACATTAAAAAAATCAATATGCTAAATCGATATGTTCTGAAATCTAGAAGGAGAGAAATTTTTTAATCAATTAGAATTATCTTTAATAGCAACCAAAAGAGGAGCATGATCAGATAAGGTTCTATTTAAATGATCGACAGAAGTAATATGCCATTGAGTAATTCAAAGAGTATTAAAAAGAATCCAATCTAGCCTTTATCAAAGACTAGAGTTTTTTCCAAGTATAATTAGAACCTTTAAAACTAATATCAATCAAATTACAATCAAGGATTATATTAAAAAATTCTTCCATGGAATGAATCTTAGGAGAGCAACAACCACTTCATTCAGAAGTGAATAAAATAGTGTTGAAATCACATCCAACTAACCAAGGTTTATTGACAGAGGTAGCAAAATTCCTTAAATTATCCTAAAGAAGATTTATTCCAGATCTAAGCCCAAAATACAATAATCACCATAAGAGATTTGAGCATTGACAATTTGTTGAAAATCATCAAGAATAGAAATCTCTATAAAGTTATTCCGAAACCGCCCAATCTATTTCTAACATTAGAAAAAAAATTTATTGAAATCAATCATTCTAGCGAGATGGTTAAATTTGTTAGCATGATCAAGAGGCTATAGAAAAAATAAGTAAATAAATATTATGTATACGATAAAGATTTCTAGTACAGTTATAAATAAAGAGGGTACCGATCCCTCTAACATTCCAAACAATAAAATTAAACATATAGAAATAAAAATGTGTTAAGAAAAGGTTAATTAAGATAGGAGAGGAAGGTTGTAGCCGTTCTAGTGTTTCTTGGCAATTTGAGAAGGAAATTTTTAATATTTTTTTTCTTTTTTTAGCATAATAAGTTTGGAAACCATTTTCTTTTCCCATATAATCATCATTGAGGAGGATTTAGCAACATCACCTGATTTAGAGAAATCTCTTCAATAGAAATGAGTTCTCCTTCTTCCAAGACATTAGAATTTATTAAAGCCAAATGAGCATCAAGAGCAAGAGAGGGAGTAGAAACATATTTATTTAAAGTGTGAACACCAAGCCATTTTTTTCATGATCCATATTATTAGACAAAGCCAAATCTTTATGAGAATATAAATCATCCTAAATTTGGAAAATAGAATTAGTTTCTTCATCCTGATTATCATGAGGTATTAAATCCATATTCTGCATTGAATTTGAATGATGCATAACATTAATATCCTCATTTATATTCTCAATCAAAGCTTGATTTTCATAAATAAAATCCAGCAAGGATGCAGGGATTGAATTGGAGGTAATAGAATCGTCATCCAAAAGTTTAGGAAAACTATTATTGTTCACATTAGAAGCCTTCAATTGCACAGAAGAAGTAAGAGGTAAAATATCCTTATTAGGAACATTCAAAAATTCCTTTTTTTTTGAAGTAGCTTTTTGATATTTAATAGTGATGAGCCTAGGGTTAGGAATAGAAGTTTTCTTAACTAGGATTTTCTTTTTTAGGTGAGGATAAAGAATAAAACATTCAAAATTATCGTGCCTATGGATTTTAAAGTGAGAACAAAAAATAAAGAAATTTTCAAATTCAATTCTTTATACATAACTGTAATTTTGAAATCCTAACCAGATTTGGGGTGTTTCTTAGTAATGTATTATTAAACAAGGATTCTAGCCATTAAAGGATGAGATTTTGTAGTCGTTGCCTAATCAATTTGTAATGGCTGGCCAAATAAATCAACCGTAGTAAAAAAGAATTAATGGTTAACAAAATGAATTCACATATTGGGGAGAGAAATCCAAACTGGAATGACTTTGAATGATTTCCAAGCTATCAAAGCCAGGTTAGTTGATGCCCTAGTAGGATCTATAGGATCTTTCAATTTTCCCCAAGGAATCATCGGGGTAGAGGCCAAGCCGCGGTGTCAATATAATGAAGACACAAAATAGGCAAATAGTGGCCAGAAAGCTAAAAATGTGAGGGCAAAGGGAAATCATAACGAGAATGCAAATAGTTCTTTTTATGGTTTCAATTTAGGATTTAGGTTTAGTTTACTTTAGGGTTTAGGTTTAGTTTAGGTTTAAGTTTTGGCTTAGGGTTTAGGGTTTAGGATTAAGTTTAGGGTTTAGTTTTTTTAGGTTTTGTTATGTAGTTACAGGAGGGTCAGGAGTGAGGAGAGTGTAAGTCAGGTTTAGGTAGGGATTTAGTTTAGTCATGGTCAGCCTAGTTTAGTAGTTTAGCTCAGTGATTAGGTTTAGAGTTTAGTTTAGGTTTAGTTAGAAGCCCAGTTAAGTCCAGGTAGTTTAGGGCCTAGGGCTCATTAGAGTCAGATGGTTAGTATCATTTTAGGTAGCTCAGTGAGTTTAGATAGTAGGTAGATTTTATAGATCAGGAGGCTCAGTTAGGTCAGTTTAGGGCAGGGCCAGGGTCAGTCAGGATCAGTTAGTTTAGGTCAGATTTAGTAGGTAGCTCATGTAAGCCCAGGTAAGTATTTTTGGTTTAGTATAGGTTATTTAGATTTATATAGGTTTTAGCTCAGTCAGTGTTTAGGTTTGGATCAGAGTTTAGCTCAGGATCAGAGTTTAGGGTTTTTAGGGCTCAGGTCATTTAGTCAGGCCCAAGAGCCTGAGGCCCAGTTTAGAGCTCACATACATAGCTCAGTTAGGTTTTGGTAGCTCTTTAGAGTTTAGTTTAGTTTTGGGTAGGAGTGTGGTTGAGTGGCCCAGGATAGTCTGATTAAGTTTAGGAGGGTTATTTAAGTTAAGCCCAGGTTTTTTGGGGTTTATATGGTCAGTGTGGTTATAGGGTTATAAGGTCATGGTAAGATTTAGTTATTTGGATAATTAGGTTTAGGGTTGAGGTTTAAGTTGTGGTAGGGTTGGGTATTTAGGTTTGGATTTGCCATGGTTAGGGTTTGGGGTCTATGGTCCATCGCTCCTCATCTCACTACACCCACCCATGACCTCCATATCCAAAGACCTCGGATCCCACCATCAGGAAACACTACCTCCACCTTCACTCCACCCAATATCTATACTAAGCCTAGTTGACAGATGTTCCTCAGGTTCACCATTAGGGTTTAGTTTAAGTTTAGGTTTATTTTTTTTATTTATTTAGTTTCTAGGTTTAGGTTGGGGTTTAAGGGTTTAGGGTTTTGGGTTAAGTTTTGGGTTAGGAGGGTTTTTTATTTGTGGTTGGGTTTTATTTAGTTTGGGTTTAGTTTTTTTTAGCTTTATTTGTGGGTTTGTGGTTTTAGGGTTTAGGGTTATTTTAGTTTAGGCTTGGTTTTTATTTTTTAGTTTAGGGTTTAGGGTTTTAGGGTTTGTGGTTTAGGGTTTAGAGTCATTGTGGTTTAGTGTTAGTAGTTTAGGGTTTAGAGTTAGTGGGTTTAGAGTTTTGGTTAGTAGGTGGTAGGGTGGATATGTATATTATTATTATTTATATTATTTTAAATTAAGCAACCAGAGGTTCAAGTTTATTTAGATTATTTTATTTATTTTGTTTATTTTATTTTATTTAGGTAATTATTTAGAGATTTATTAGCCCATTTATTTTATTAGGTTATTTTTATATTTAGGATGGTCAGTTTATTTTAGTATATTTTAGGTTATTTTATTGGTATGTAGGTTTTATTATATTTTGTTTAAGTTTAGGTTTTATTTTATTTATTTAAGCTCATTTTACTTTAGTTTAGTTTATTTTTAGTTTATTTTATTTTAGATTAGGTTTAGTTTATTTTAGGTTTATTTATTTTATTTTGGTTTATTATAGTTTAGGTTTAGATTTATTATTTTATTAGATATTTATTTTAGTGTGGTTTAAGTTTTATTTTTTTTATTAATTTTAAGTCATTTTTTAGGTTTAAGTGTTATTTTAGTTTTTATCTGATTATTTTAGGTATTTTATTTTGGGGTTTTGGGTTTAGTGTCAGCTTTAGGGTTTTGGGTTTTGGTTTGGCTCAGGTTGGTTAGTTTGGGGGTTTAGGGTAGAGTTGGGAGGATTTAGGGTGGATTTAAGGTAGGTTTGTGAGTCAGACTTTAGGGTTTAGTTTGTGGTTTGCGTTTTGGGTTTTTGGGTTTAGGGTGGATAGGGTTAGATTATATTTATTTATTTATTTTATTATCTTTTAAAATTAAGCATCAGGTTCAAGTTTATTTAGATTATTTTTATTTATTTATTTATTTTATTTTATTTAGTTTAATTTCATTTTATTTTATTCATATTATTTATTTTAGGTTTATTTATTTTATTTTAGGTTTTATTTAGTTTATTTTTTTAGGATTTGGTTTAGGTTTAGTTTATTTTTTAGAACTATTTTTATTTTATTTTTTAGGTTTAAGTTTTTATTTTATTTTTAGGTTTATGTTTAGGTTTTATTATTTTTAAGTTTAGGTTTTAGGTTTTATTTTAGGTTTATTTTTAAGTTTTATTTGTTTACTTTAGTTTTAGTGTATTTTTAGATTATTTTATTTTATTTAGATTAGGTTTAGGTTTAGGTTTAGTTTATTTTCCGTTTAGGTTTTATTTATTTTAGTTTAGTTTATTTTAGTTTAGGTTTAGGTTTATTATGTTTTTATTATAGATGTATGTTTATTTTAGTGTATGGTTTAAATTTTATTTTTTATTAATTTTTAGGTTTATTTTCTAAGTTTAGGTCTTTATTTAGTTTTTATTTGATTTTATTTTAGGTTTATTTTATTTTATTTAGGTTTTGTATTTTTTTAGTTTGTTTATTTATTTAGTTTATTTTATTATATTTTAATTTTTTTTTATTTTATTTTCTTTTTAGGTTTTAGGTTTAGGTTTCCTCTTATTTATTTTATTTTATTTATTTTATTTTATTTATTTTAGGTTTTAATTTAGTTTATTTAGGTTTTGCCTTTATGGTTTTTAGGGTTATTAGGTTTTATTTAAGTTTTATCTTTGGGGTGGTTTTACAATTTAGGTTTAGGGTTTATTTTGTGTTTGGGGTTTTAGTTTTTAGGGTAGGTTTTAGTTTGGTTTGGGGTTTATTTTGGTTTTAGGATTTTTTTTTTTAGTTTAAGTTTAGGGTTTAGGTTAGTTCTAGGGTTTAGGGTCTTTTTATCTCTTATTTTTAAAATAAATTAGTTGGTAGTTTAGGTTTATTTAGTTTACATTTTATTTATTTTAGTTTATTTCATTTTTTATTTTTGTTTAGATTTATTTTTATTTTTATTTAATTTAGTTTATTTATTTTAGATAGATTTTATTTTAGTTTATTTTGTGTTGGTTTTGATTTAGATTTATTTTAGTTTAGTTTTATTTTTATTTTATTTTTTAGGTTTATATTTTATGTTTTATTTTTAGGTTTAAGTTTAGGTTTTTATTTAATTTAATTAGGATTAGGTTTTTAGGTTTATTTTAGTTTGGTCAGGGTATTTTAAAACAAATTAATTAAATTGGTTTTAGGTTTATTTAATTTATTTAGTTTTATTATGTATTTTAGATTATTTTATTTTATTTTTTTAGGTTTATTTTTATTTTATTTAGTTTAATTTTTTATTTTAGGTTTATTTATTTTAGTTTATGTTTTTCTTTAGATTTTAGCTTATTTTTATAGCAGGTTTAGGGGTCTTTGCTTAGTTTATTTTTTTATTTTATTTTAAGCTTTATGTTTTATTTTTTATTAGTTTAGGTTTAAGTTTTATTTTAATTTTTGTTTCTAGGTTTTATTTCAATTTTATTTTACTTTAGTTTAGGTATATTTATCTATTTTATTTTATTTTGTTTAGATTTAGGTTTAGTTTAGTTTATTTTTATTTTTATTTTATTTATTTATTTAGTTTTATTTATTTTATTTTATTTTTGTTTTTTTTTATTTATGTTTATTTTTAGTTTTTATTTTATTTTTTAAGTTATAATTAGTTTTATTTTTTATTTTATGTTTATTATAATTTTATTTTTATAGTTGTAATTTTATTTAGGTTTTTTTATTTTATTTTTTAGGTTTTGGTTTAGGTTTTTTAGATTAGTTTCAATTTTTTTATTTTTTTTATTTATTTATTTTTTTTTTATTAATTTTATTTTTTAGTTTTTATTTAGTTTAGTTTTAGGTTTTTAGCTTTTGGGTTTATTTAAGGTTATTTAAGGTTTTTTAGGTTTATTTTATGGGTTTAGGGTTTTGGGTATGGGTTTGTGGGTTTTTTGGGTTTAGGTTTATGGTTTAAGTTTTAGGTTTGGTAGAGGTTTTATTTTAGGGTTTAAGGTTTGTTTTTAAAAGATAATAAATTGTGATTCAACATTTCTATTTGATTTCATCACCAGTAACACACCATGTTTTCTAAGACATAAGTGACAACATGGATAAAAGATGAGCTTGAATAGAGCAAATCAAAAACCCTAGATTACTATAACAATCTCTACTATAAAGAACAATTTGATAAGCAGCAGATCGAATCACCCATTCTTCAATTTCTCCAATTCCCATCTGAACCACCTTGGCCTCTCGATTAACGTGATCGACCATCATATCCCTGATCTCTCCCTCTGTCACCACCATGGTTGTAACCTTCGTCGCTCCTCCTGCCTCCATAACCACCACCTCCATATCCACCAGCAGCTCTAGATCCCCCACCACCACTACGATAATCGCCATGTTGCCTCCACCACTGATCTAGACTATGATGGTGAGGTTCCTCCACAAGGTTATTCCCATTTTTTTAGTTTTTTTTAGGTTTTAGGGTTTAAGTTTATTTTTTTTACTATATTTATTTATTTTAGGTTTAGGTTTAGGGTAGTTTAGGGTTTATGTAGGTTAAGGTTAGGTTTTAAAGTTTTGGGATTTATTCTTTTAGGGTTTAGTGAAGGTTGGGGTTTGGGTTTAATGTAGTCTTAGGGTTTGTGGGTTTTTATGGTTTAGGGTTTTAAGGTTTAGGTTTGGGGTTTAGAGTGCAGGTTAAAGTTTAGGGAAAGTTTAATTTATTTTAGCTTAAGGCCCAGGGTCTTTATTTGGGGTGGGTTTTTGGTAATTTTGGGTTTAGGGCCTTATTATGGCTATTTATTTTAGGGCCCAGGGTTTAGGGTGGCCCAGTTTGGGTTAGGGCCAGGTTTTAGGCCCAGGTTTGGGTGTCAGTTTATAGTTTTATTTGGTTTTAGGGTTTTGGTTTATATGGTCAGTGGTAATGGTTTAGTTTGGGTTGTGGTTAGTGGGTTTTATTTTAGGGTTTGGGGTTTATTTAGGGTTTTAGGTTTTAGGTTTATCTTAGGCTCATTTTAGGTTTAGGGTTTTGTTTAAGATTTAGGGTTTAGGGCCTATGCTTAGGGTTTAGGGTTTATTTAAAACAAAAAAAGCAAAGATAGGTATTGTATATTTTATTTATTTTAGTTTATTTTACTTTTTATTTTTATTTAGGTTTTATTTTATTTTATTTAGTTTAGTTTATTAATATTAGGTTTATTTATTTTAGTTTAAGTTTTTTTATTTTAGTTTATTATTTAGGTTTAGGTTTGGTTTAGGTTTATTTTTTAGTTTTATTTTATTTTTATTTCATTTTTTAGGTTTAGGTTTTATTTTTTGTTATTACGTTTATGTTTTTAATTTATTTTTTAGGTTTTGGTTTTAAGTTGTTATTTTAGGTTTATTTTTAGGTTTTATTTTCTAGTTTAAGTTAGGTTTATTTTTAGTTTATTTTATTTTATTTAGTTTAGGTTTAGGTGTAGGTTTAGGTTTTATTTATATTAGTTAAGTATATTTTAGTTTAGGTTTAGGTTTAGGTTTATTTTATTTTATTTAATTTATTTTGATTTTAGGTGTACTTTTTGTTAGTTGAGGGTTCGTGTGTTATTTTTTATTTATTTTTTAAGTTTTATTTTTAGGTTTATTTTTTGGGTTAAGGTTTTTATTTATTTATTTTTATTTTATCTTAGGTTTATTTTAATTTTATTTAAGGTTTAGTTTATTTTATTTTATTTTTTATTTTAGGTTTATTTTAATTTTTAGTATATTTTTATTTTATTTTAATTTAGTTTTTTTTTTATTTTATTTTATTTTTTAGGTTTAGTAGGTTTAGGTTTTAGTTTAGTTTATTTTATTTTATTTTATTTAGGTTTTAGGTTTAGGATTTAGATTTATGATCTTGGGTTTGTGGTAGTCAGGGTAAGGTTTAGTGTTTAAGGTTAGGGAGGTTTTGGTTGGGTTTAGTTAGTTAGAGTTTAGGGTTTAGGTTTTTTTTTAACAAAATTTAAGGTTTAGGGTTTAGGCTCAGATTTAGAGTTTTTTAGGGTTGAGTTTAGGGTTTTTATTATTTTAATTTTAATTTTAAAATTAAGTAAACCCATAGGTTTAGTTTATTTAGTTTATTCATTTTATTTTTTATAAGATTTATTTTATTCTTATATAGTTTAGTTTATTTATTTAAGTTTAGGATTTTTATTTTAGTTTATTTTGAGTTTGTTGAGCTCAGTTTAGAGGGCCCAGTTTAGGTCAGTGGCTATGTTTAGGTCAGTTTAGGGCTCAGCCCAGTCATAGGTTTAGCTCAGTTTAGGTTTAGTGCTTCAGTAGGTCAGCTCACATCTTGGTTTTAGTCAGCCCAGGGGCCTCAGCTCAGGTTCAGTTTAGGCTCAGGGGATCAGTTTGTTTAGGTAAGCCTTTCAGCCTAAGTTTGAGTTTTCTCACGCCACGAGGCTCAGTAGCCTAGGTTTAAGTGCAGTTTAGGGCCTAAATTTAGTTTAGTATGTCCAGTCGGCCTAGGGCTCAGCTCAGGCCTAGGCCTAGGGTCCAAAGAAGCCTATTTTAGGATCCCACTCCATGATCAAGATTTTAGATGACTCAGTTATCTTAAGGCTTGGGTTGATTAGGTTTAGGTAGGTTTATAGTTTATGTTTTAAGTTTCACGATTTAGTTTAGGTTTAGGGTTTAGAATTTAGAGTTTAGGGTTTAGATGGAGTTTGGGGTTAGGGTCATAGGTTTTAAGGTCTGGTTTAGGTTTTCTTTTAGGTTTAGGTTTAGTTTAGTCTATGGTTTAGTGTTTTAGGGTTTAGGGTCTAGGGTTTAAGGTTTAGGGTTTAGGCTTTGGGGTTTAGAATTTGGGGTTTATAGTTTTTAGAGTTTAGGGTTTAGGGTTTAGGTTTTAGGTTTAGTATTTAAATTTTAGTTTAGGGTTTAGGGTTTAAGGTTTTTTTAATGGAGAACAAATTTATATTCAACATTTCTTCCTTTTGATTTCACCAACCAAGTAGTGCACCAAGTTTTCTAAGACACAAGTGATGACATAGATTAAAAATGAGCACGCATAGAGCAAATGAAATACCCTAGATAACTTGGATTGTCTTTATTATAAAGACAATTCCATAAGCAACAGATCAGATTGGTTAATCTTTAGTCTCTCTAGTTGTTATTAGAACCACCACCGCCTCTCGAGCAACGGGATTCACCATCATGTCCCCGATCTATCTATCCGTGATGACCACGGTTGTAACCTCCGTGCTCCTCCACCTCCCAGAACCACCACTACACCCACCACCACCTCCATATCCAACAGACCGGATCCCCACCACCATTACGATAACCACTACCTCCACCTTCAGCCTCCAGCAACATCTATACTGAGCTTGAGACCGATGTTCCTCATCAAGCACCCATTATTGGTTTAGGTTTAAGTTTAGGTTTTAGGGTTTAGGTTTATTTTTTTATTTTTCAAGTTTCTTTAGGTTTAGGCTTAGGGTTTAAGGCTTAGGGTTTAGGGTTTAGAGTTTAGGGTTAGGGTTTATAGCTTAGGGTTTAGGGTTAAGGGTTTAGTGTTTAGGCTTTGTGGTTGGGTTTTGTGGGTTTAGTTTGTGGGTTTAGTGTTTGTTTTAGGATTTTGGTTTTATGGTTTAGTGTTTAGGGTTCAAGGTTAACAGGGTTTAGTTAGTTTAGGGTTTAGAGTTTAGGTTTTGTGGTTTAGATTTAGGGTTTAGGGTTTAGAGTTTAGAGTTTAGGGTTTGATTTTAGGGTTTGGGTTTTGGTTTAGGTTTAGGGTTTAGGGTTTAGATTTATTTTATATTTTATTTATTTATTTATTTTATTATATTTTAAAATTAGGTAAACAGGTTCAAGTTTATTTAGATTATTTTTATTTATTTTAGTTTATTTTATTTTTATAGGTTTAATTTCATTTTTATTTAGTTTAGATTATTTATTTAAAGTTTATTTATTTTATTTTAGGTTTTATTTAGTTTATTTTGGATTAGGTTTAGGTTTAGGTTTATTTTTTTTAGTTTTATTATTTTTTATTTTATTTTTAGGTTTAAGTTTTTATTTTATTTTTAGGTTTATGTTTAGGTTTTCATTATATTTTTTTAAGTTTTGGTTTTAGGTTTTTATTTTAGATTTATTTTTATGTTTTCTTTTTTACTTGAGTTTTAATTTATTTTTAGTTTATTTTATTTTATTTAGATTAGGTTTAGGTTTAGGTTTAGTTTCTTTTCAGTTTTGGTTTTATTTATTTTAGTTTAGTTTATTTTAGCTTAGGTTTAGATTTATTTTATTTTTTTATAGATTTATGTTTATTTTAGTTTAAGGTTTAAGTTTTATTTTTTTATTAATATTTAGGTTTATTTTCTAGGTTTAAGTGTTTATTTAGTTATTATTTTATTTTATTTTAAGATTATTTTATTTTTATTTTAGGTATTATTTTTAGTTTATTTAAGTTTTTTTATTTTTTAATTTTATTTATGTTTTATTTAGTTTATTTAGTTATATTTTATTTTATTTTCTTTATATTCTTTAGGTTTAGGTTTAGGTTTTTTTTTTGTTTATTTTATTTTATTTATTTAATTATTTAGTTTAAGTTTTTTTATTTTATTTTATTTTAGTTTTATTTAGTTTAGGTTTAGGTTTTAGCTTTTAGGGTAGGGTAGGGTTTGGATTAGTTTGGGTTTAGCTTTAGGGTTTTGGGCCAAGAGGGTTTTTAGGGGTTTAGGGTTTACGGTTTAGGTTTTAGGTTTAGGGGTCATGTTTTAGTTTAGGTTTAGGGTTTAGGTTTTAGTTTATGGTTTGGAGTTTAGGGTATAAGGTTCGGGGTTTAGGTTTTCAATTTTTTTTTAAAGTTTAGAGTTTAGGGTTTTGGGGTTAGTTCTAGGGTTTGGGGACTTTTTTATGTCTTATTTTATTAAAAAAAAAGAAGTAAATTGGTAGGTTTAGGTTTATTTAGTTTACTTTTTATTTATTTTAGTTTACTTCATTTTTTATTTTTATTTAGATTTATTTTTATTTTTATTTAATTTAGTTTATTTATTTTATTTTTGATTTTTATTTTGTTTATTTTTTAGGTTTAGGTTTTAGATTTATTTTTTTTTAGCTTTTATTTTTATTTTTAGGTTTAAGTTTTATGTTTTAATTTTAGGTTTATGTTTAGGTTTTTATTTATTTTTTTAGGATTAGGTTTTAGGTTTTGATTTTAGGTTTATTTTTAGGTTTTATTTTTTACTTTAGGCATTAGGGTTTTTTTTAAAAAAAAATTAAGTAAATTGGTAGGTTTAGGTTTATTTAATTTATTTAGTATATTTATTATGTATTTTAGATTATTTTATTTTTATTTATATTACGTTTATTATTATTTTTAATTAGTTTAATTTTTTTATATTAGGTTTATTTATTTTAATTTTATGTTTTTTTTTCATTTTAGCTTTTTTTAGGTTTAGGTTTATGTTTAGGGTTTTTAGCTTAGTTTTATATTTATTTTATTTAGATGTTTTATTTTCATTGTTAGGTTTAGGTTTAAGTTTTATTTTTTTTAAGTTGAGGTTCTAGGTTTTTATTTTAGGTTTTATTTTTTATTTTAGGTTTAGGTTTATTTTTATTTTTTTATTTAGGTTTAGGTTTAGGTTTAGTTTTTGTTAGGTTTTATTTATTTTAGTTTAGTTTATTTTAGTTTAGGTTTAGTTTTATTTTATTTTATTATAGGTTTATGTTTTTTATTTAGGGTTTATGTTTTATTTTAGGTTTATTTTTTTAGGTTTATTTATTTAGTTTTTTTTATTTTATTTTATTTTATTTTATTTTAGGTATAGTAATTTTATTTAGGTTTTATTTTAATTTAATTTAGGTATTTATTTATTTTATTCTAGTTTAGGTTTTTTATTTTATTTTTAGTTTTATTTAGTTTTAGTTTTATTTTAGTTTTTATTTTGGTTTTTGTGTTTTTGTTTAAGGTTTAGGTTTGTTTTAGTTTAGGGTTTAGGGTTTTAGGGTATAGGGTTTATGGTTTAGGGTATAGGGTTTAGGGTTTGGGGTTTTTAGGGTTTCTTGTTTAGGGTTTAAATTTTAGGTTTAGGGTTCAGGTTTTAGTTTAGGGTTTAAGGCTTTTAGTTTTTTTTAAAAGATGATAAATTCAAATTGAACATTTCTTCTTTTTGATTTCGTCAACCAGGTAACACACCATTCTTTCTAGGAAAAAAGAGACAACATAGATAAAAGATGAGCTTCAATAGAGCAAATCTAAAACCCTAGACAACTAAAATAATCTCTACTATAAAGAATAGTTCGATAAGCAGCAGATCGGATCACCCAATCTTCAATTTCTCCAATTCCCATCTGAACCACCTCGGCCTCTCGATTAACGGGATCCACCATCATATCCTTGATCTCTCCCTCTGCCACCACCATGGTTGTAACCTTCGTTGCTCCTCCTGCCTCCATAACCACCATTGCACTAACTACCACCTCCATATCCACCCAGCCTGCATCCCCACACCACCACTATAATAGCTGTTTTCAGCCTCCACCACCAGATCTAGAATGAGCCTGGTAGATGGTGATGTTCCTACTATCAAGGTTAATCCAATTTTTAGGGTTTAGGTTTAAGTTTAGGTTTATTAGGTTTAAGAGTTTAAGTTTCTTTTTTATAATATTTATTTACTGGTTTGGAGTTTAGGGAAAGGTGTAGGTTAAGGGTTTAAAGTTTGAGGGTTTATTCTTTTAGGGTTTAAGGTGTAGGGTTAGGGTTATGGTTTAAGGAGTTTGTTTAGGTTGTTTATGGTTTAGGGAGTGTGGAGGAATGTTTGGTAGTTTCTAAGTGTAAAGTGGCCCAAAGCCCAGGCAACCATCTTGCAGTAGGGTCAGTCAGGGTTTAAGCCCATATATAGGGCCCATGGCCCAGTGGTCAGGTATTCAGGCCTGGGGGCCCAGGCAACAGTGTGGCCTGTGGGTTGGTATCTGGGAGCCCAGTGGCCCAGGTGTTGCCCAGGATCCAGTGATCATAGGGCCTGGCCTGGCCTGTTTAGTGGGCCCAGGCCTGTGGTCTGTGGCTCAGTGGTATGGCATGGTCAGTATTTGGTTTGGCCAGGGTTTTAGAAGTTTAAGGTTATGGTTTTTTTAGGTTAAGTAGGTTTAGTTTAGGGTTTCCTAGGGTTTAGGTTTTATTTTAGGGTTTAGGTTGTAGGTTTTAGGTTTGTGGTTTAAGATTTAGCTTTAGGTTTTTATGGTTTAGGGTTTAGGGTTTTAAAACAAAAATTCATGCCCAGATTTAGGTTTGTTTTGTTTATTTCTATTTATTTTAGTTTATTTTACTTTTTATTTTTATTTACATTTTAATTTATTTTTATTTAGTTTAGTTTATTTATATTAGGTTTATTTATTCTTTTTTTTATGTTAGTTTATTATTTTAGTTTAGTTTGGTTTAGGTTTATTTTTTAGTTTTATCTTATTTTTTATATTTTTTAGGTTTTATTTTATTTTGTTATTACAGGTTTAGGTTTTAATTTATTTTTTAGGTTTAAGTTTTAAGTTATTTTAGGTTTATTTTTTAGGTTTTATCTAGTTTAGCTTATTTTAATTTTATTTTATTTATTTAGGATTAGGTTTTATTTATTTTAGTTTTATTTTAGTTTAGGTTTAGGTTTAGGTTTATTTTTATTTATTTTACTTTTATTTTAGGTGTAGTTTTTTAGTTGAGGTTGTGTGTTATTTTATTTTATAGGTTTCATTTTAGGTTTATTTTGGGTTAATTTTATTTATTTATTTTATTTTATCTTAAGTTTATTTTAATTTTATTTGTAGTTTTGATTTTATTTAGCTTTATTTTAGGTTTATTTTAATTTTTTTAGTATATGTTTTATTTATTTTATTTTAATTTAGTTTTCTATTTTATTTTATTTAGTTTGGTCCAGGTTTAGGTTTTTAGGTTTAGTTTAGTTTTAGTTTATTTTATTTTATTTTATTTTATTTATTTAGGTTGGGTTTATGGTTTCAGGTGTTTAGAGGCGGGTGGGGTTTAGGGTTTGGGTAGGGTTTAGGTTTAGTTTAGAGGGTTAATGTAAGGTTTAAGGTTTTAACAAAATCATTGGGTTTGTGGTAGGGGTTTTAGCCTAGGGTTTAGAGAGGGTTGTGGTAGTTTAAGGTATTTTAAGAAAAGTTTAGGATTTAGGGTTTAGTGGTTTAGGTTTAGAGGTTTATGGTTGAGGCTTGTGGTGGGTTTAGGGTTTTAATTATTTTATTTTTATTTTTAAAATTAGTAAACCTTGGTTTATTTTATTTAGTTTATTTCATTTTATTTTATTTAGATTTATTTTATTCTAATTTAGTTTATTTATTTATTTATTTTTTTATTTTTGTTTATTTTTTAGGTTTAGGTTTTTAGATTTATTTTTTTAGTTTAATTTTATTTTATTTTAGGTTTAAGTTTTATGTTATATTTTAGGTTTAGGTTTAGGTTTTAATTTTATTTTGGATTAGGTTTTAGGTTTTATTTTAGGTTTATTTTGGTTTTATTTTATAGTTTAAGGTTTATTTTTTTAAAAAAATAAGTAAACCCAGGTTTAAGTTATTTAGTTTATTAATAATATATTTTATTTTATTTTATTTTTTTATTTTATTTAGGTTTATTTTTAATTTAATTTAATTTAATTAATTATATTAGGTTTATTTATTTTAGTTTAGACTTTTTTTTATTTCGATTTATTTTTTAGGTTTAGGTTTATTTTTTGTTTAATTTTAGTTTTATTTTATTTTTTAGGTTTTAGTTTTATTTTTTATTATTATGTTTTGGTGTAGGTTATTATTTTATTTTTTTAGGTTTAGGTTTAAGGTTTTTATTTTAGGTTTTATATTTTAGTTTAATTTATTTTATTTTAGGCTTTCGTTTATTTTATTTTATTTATTTATTTTAGGATTAAGTTTTTTTAGTTTAAGGTTTTGGTGTTATTTATTATTTATTTTTAGGTTTTATTGTTAAGTTTATTTTTTAGGTTTAGTTTCTATTTAGTTTTTAATTTATTTTATCTTAGGCTTATTGTATTTTTATTTTAAATTTATTTTTAATTTTATTTAAGCATTTTATTTTTAGGTTTATTTTATTTTTCTGTTTAGTTTAGGTTTTATTTATTTTATTTTAGTTTAGTTTTATTTTATTTTATTTTATTTTTAGGTTTAGTTTAGGTTTAGTTTTAGGTTTAGGTTTCGCTTTAGGTTTTAGTTTAGGTTTTATTTTTTATTTTATTTTATTTTATTTATTTAGGTTTAGGTTTTAGGGTTTGTGGTTCTGGGGTTTTGGGTTTATGGCTTAGGTTTAAGGTTTAATGTTTAGGGTTTGTGGTTTTGTGGTTTAGGGGCTCAGCTTATTTTTAGTTTATTTTATTTTATTTTATTTAGGTTTAGGGTTAGGTTTAGTTTATTTTAGGTTTAGGTTTAGGTTTTATTTATTTTAGTTTAATTTATTTTATTTTAGGCTTAGGTTTATTTTATTTTATTTATTTATTTTAGGATTAAGTTTTTTTAATTTAAGGTTTAGGTGTTATTTTTTATTTATTTTTAGGTTTTATTGTTAAGTTTATTTTTTAGGTTTAGGTTTTTATTTAGTTTTTATTTTATTTTATCTTAGGCTTATTGTATTTTTATTTTAGGTTTATTTTTAATTTTATTTAGGTTTTTTATTTTAACTTTGTTTATTTTTCTGTTTAGTTTAGGTTTTATTTATTTTATTTTAGTTTAGTTTTATTTTCTATTTTATTTTATTTTTTAGGTTTAGTTTAGGTTTAATTTAGGTTTAGGTTTGGTAGGTTTTAGTTTAGGTTTATATTTATTTTATTTTATTTTATTTTTATTTAGGTTTAGGGTTTAGGTTTTAGGGTTTTGTAGTTTGTCTGGGCTGTGGTTTAAGTTTTAATGTTTAGGGTTTAGGGTTTTGTGGTTTAGTGGTTTAGGTTTAGTTTTAAGTTTATGTTTAGGTTTTAGTTTTAGGTTTAGGGTTTAGGGCTTCAAGATTTTTTCATGAGTTTGTAGGGTTTAGGGTTTAGGGTTTAAAGTTTAGGGTTTCGGGTTTTAGGGTTAAGGGTAGTTTAGGGTTTAGGTTAATCTTATTTGGGATGTTGAGAAGTTGGAAGAAAGAGTTTCAAGATCCGTGACTAGTGTTGCTTGGAGGAACCATAACATCAATAGGTGCAACAAGACCAACATGGGCAGGAGCACCAACTTTGTATTTCACAACATCTTCACTGACTTCTTTAAGATCACCTTTCTTAAAAATCAGCTCAACCGGGGTTTAGGGATTATGGTTTAGAGTTTTAGGGTTTATGCTTTTAGGGTTAAGGGTTTAGGGTTACAGTTTCGGATTTAGGGTTTACGGTTTAGAGGTTAGGGTTTAGACTTTAAGGTTGTAGGTTTAGTGTTGTAGGTCTAGGGTTTAGGTTTTTTATTTTTTGTTTTAAATTAAGTAAACCGGTAAGTTTAGGTTTATTTAGTTTATTTAGTTATTTATTTATTTATTTTAGTTTATAATATTTTTAATTTTATTTAGGTTTATTTTTATTTTTATTTTTATTTAGGTTAAGGTTTTATTTATTTTAGTTTATGTTTAGGTTTATTTTATTTTGTTTATTTTATTTTTATTTCAGATTTAGCTTCTTTCTAGTTTAGGGTTTAGGTTTTATTTTTTATTTATTTTTAGGATTTTATTTAGTTTTTATTTAATTTTATTTAGGTTTATTTTATTTTTATTTTAGATTTAGTTTTTATTTTATTTAGGTTTTTTATTCTTAGGTTAATTTTATTTTTTACTTTAGTTTAGGTTTTTATTTATTTTAGTTTATTTTTACTAATTATTTTATTTTATTTTTAATTGTAGGTTTAGGTTTTAGTTTAGGTTTTTATTTCATTTTTATTTTATTTTATTTATGTTTTGGTTTTCTTATTTATTTTATTTTTAGGTTTTATTTAGTTTAGGTTTAGGTTTTTAGGTTTTTAGGCTTTAGGGTTTTAGGGTTTAGGGTTTGAGGGTTAAAGGTTTAGGGTTAGGGTTTAGGGTTTAGGATTTAGGCTTTAGGGTTTAGGGCTTTTAGGGTTTAGGGTTTAGGGTTTAGGGTTTTTTTTAACTAAATGGAAATAATTGCTCAGAAAAATAGGTACAAGATGACCATATTAGAGACTAAACTAAAAAAAAAAGAACAAAAGAAAAAAATAAAACTAGTTCTCAAATGAGCTATAGGAGAATCCTAAAGAGTTTAGTCCCTAAACTAGTACATCGAATTGCAATAAAGAACAATAAAAGCAAAGACAAAACTAAAAAAGCCATGCAAAAGACAACAAAGGGGAAGAATCCATGGAGCTCCAAAAGAACCTCCAAAGAGATGAAGATCCATAAGAAAAGGAAACACAACCCGCAACTAAAGACCCAGCCCATCTAAGAAAAGAGACCATCAAGAAAACTCTAGCTCCCTCCAAGAAGAAGAAGAGACCAACTAAAAAAGAGAACCTGCAACCTGCAAGAAATCTCAGCCAAAAGGAGATCAGAAAACTTAAAGAGAAAAAAACTCAAGCTTAGATATGAGGAAAGAAGGATAATCACAATAATGTGGGGCATCAAATCCTAAGTGCATCCAGCTTCAAAGAAGGGTTACAAATAGGAAAAGTCCCCAGCGAGAAAAATATCAAGGAAAAAATCCATCATATCATCATAGCCATCCCAGCCAAAGAAAAATACAAACCTATCATAATAGCCACCCACCCAAAGAAAAAGTGAAGCTAAAGAAATAGAAAGAGAGTGGAGTGCAACATATAAACTTAACATAAGGAAATCCCAACAAAACCAAATATGAACACCTCTTAAAAAAGAGGGAGAAAAGAAGCTCACAACCCAAAAAAAAAGATCCCTCAAAGATAAAGCAAACAGAGCCCAGAACAACACCAATCCAAAGACACCAAGGCACCAAGCCAACAGAGCCCACAACAACACTAATCCAAAGCCACCAAGGCACCAACCAAAGGAAAGGAAATAGCCAATAGAGCAGCCACACAATAGAGCACCCAAGAAAAATAGCCCAGGAAAGAGCAAGATAACAAAACCAACCAATAGAAAAAAATAAGATGGCTAGCAAAAGAAAAAATAAATAGCTAGCGAAATAGCCAACCAATGGACAAACCACAAGCTAAGGAAAAAAGACCAACCTACCACCAACAAAGAGAGCAAAAGCACCAACCAAAGAAAGGCAAGCCAACAGAAACAAAGACACCAGCCCAAAACCAACCACTCAAAGGGCACCCAAAAAAACCCAGCAAACAAGAGCCATAAACACCAAGCCAAAAGGAGGAAAATTAGCCAAGAAGCCAATACTCCAACTAGCAAGAAAATAAATAGCAAAAGCTCAACCAACAGAGAAAAATCCAACCAAAAGCAAAAACCACCCAAGGACAGGGGAGATTATTTCCAAGAAGCTTTTGAATGAGTATCCCTCGGCAAGTGAGGAGGGGCATAAATCTGAATACTTTTTTTCTTTTTCTTCTTGTAAACAGTATTATAACCATGTCCTTTCTCCAAAAAAACTGCATCAAAAATGAATCAATATTGCTATAAAAACATGGGGATCAACAAAAGCTATCAATTTAAAAGGAGAGCATTGAATCATCCACAACCTTAGACAAAGGAAAATTAGAAATAGTATGCATTTTAGAATCTGAAAGAAAGTAAAATAGCTTTAATTAAGAAGATAATTATCAATATTTCACCTTCCAACAAAATCTGAAGAGTTTCCTCTCTTTCATTCATAAAAGAAGCAAGAGAAGCATAATCTAGATTTTAGTATAATCTTCATGTAAGGAATTAAAATAAGATTCAAATTAAAACATAGAATATTACAAAATTCTAACATAACTACCCATAAAAGAACCATCATTTTGAACCAAAATAGAACTATTCATAATGAGAGAATTGTCACAAGTATCTAAATCTTTTTTTTTTAAAGAAGGATCACCAATATTAACAAAATTGTCGACTATAAGTTAAAATATCAAATAAGAACATTCTTTTCACCACCATTCTCAATCAAGAAGGAAAATAGTCTCTTTCCCATGATCTAAAGTAGACATAGAAGAAAGTAAAACAACATCCAATTGATTGGAAGAAATGGTGTTAGCATCAATAATATTCAACCATCATCATGAAAGGACTTATGCACAACATCCAAACCATTAGAATCATTAACCATAGCCTCTAAAGTCTTCCCTTTAGCATCATCAAAAAGAAACACTTAGAGTGATTATTAGTTAAAACCTTTTAAAAAACATCAAAATTACCTTTCCCATTAGACAAATCATTAATAGGTAAAACTTTTTCAGAAGATTCAGAAATATGGTTTTGCAAAACATCAAAATTTTGAAAAGTAGAATTTCTTTTATCCAACTTGAGAGGATCATTAGTTTTTTCAACAATTGAATTCTTACTGGCGATTTTCTTCCTAAGAGAGGGATTAGCAATAAAGAATCCAAAAATTTCATGGCCATGAATTTTACAACAACAACAACAACAAGCCCTCATCCTACTAAGTTGGGTCAGCTATATGAATCCTTCATCTCCAATGTGTCCTATTATGTGTCAAATTCTCTTTTAATTCAAGTATATTAAGGTTATCTTTTATACATCTTAACCAAGTCTTTTTAGGTCTACCTCTACCTTTCATAACATAAGGAAAATCTAATGGATCTACTCTCCTAACTGGATCATCGGATGGTCGATGGTTTATGTGGACAAACCATCTAAGGTGACTCTCTCTAATCTTATCTGCCACTGGAGCTACTCCAACTTTTTCCCGAACATGCTCATTTTGCATTTTATCTCTAAGAGTAAAACCACTCATCGATGAATCTTACAAATATTATAAAAAAATGGGAAAGTTCTCAAAAACAACTTTTTAAAAATAATCATAGTTTTTGAACCCAACCAAATTTCTTTCAAGTATTTTTTTAGTAATATCAATCTCTACAAGAATTCTAGCTACATACAGTCTAGAAGAAGCAGCTGTTGCTTGATCAACTTGTAAAGGCTGACCCAAAATCAACCTAATACCAAAAAGAATCTGATCATTAAATAGATGAATCCACAAGTTAGGTATAGAAATCCAAATGGGAACAATAGGAGACTCTTCATTAACATCAAATGTAGGTGTCCACTTCAGAATATGCATTTAACAAATATAAACATAGTAAGAACACCTAGAAAATAAAACTTTCATAATGAAGGTCATTAAAAAGGTTAATCATAACATGCCTTGGATCAATCAGCCCAAAAGAGAAAAAACCAAATAAATTTAAGCGATGAGAAAAAGAGAAAGAATATCTTCTTTCATTGGCCATTTAAATGAAAACTTTCCAATCAAAGAAAAAGCAAAAGGCTCAGCTAATCTTTCAATATCCTAAACTAAAATCATAATTGTCAAAGTACTTTTAAATGTTCTATGAAGAAAATTCAAAGGAGTCTTGATTGAGGAATTCTTACCAGCTAAAGCCTCTTTGAAAGATTTAGTAACAATAGGTAATTTAGAGGTAGGATTACCCAAAAAATCTGATGCCCTAGCGGGATCCATTTGCACATGGGATTTACCCCATGGATTTAAAGAAGTCGACGCCATGAGTCACGACTGTGTGATAAGAACATGTCAAGATCAACCCAAGGCTGACAATCTATAGGGAATTCAAGAGAGAAAGCACTCAAAAACTCACCAAGAATGTGAGGGATCTCGAAATCACCTAATAATAGGGTTTAGTTTAGTTTTTGGGTTTAGGTTTTAAGTTTAGTGTTTATTAGTTATTATTAGGTATTATTAGTTTTAGGTTATTATTAGTTTATTATTAGTTTTATGTTTAGATTAGTTTATTTAGTTCTAGTTTGGTTATTAGTTTAGTTTTTTTAGTTATTTTTTTTTTAGGGTAAGTTTAGGGGGGTTTAGGTTTAGTTTATTAGTTTATCTGGTTAGTTTGTTTATTAGGGTTTAGTTTGTTTTAGTTTATTTATTAGTTATTATTAACTTGTTTAGTTATTATTAGTTTGTTACTTATTTATCTAGTTTAGCTTTGTTAGTTTATTTATTAGTTTATTAGTTTAGTTTATTAGTTTTATTAGTTTAGTTATGCGTTTAGGTTTACTAGTTTATAATTATTAGTTTTTTAGTTTAGTTTATGGTTTAGTTTTTTTTATTAGTTATTAATAGATATTTATTGTTTATTATTATTATTATTAGTTTAGTTAGTTGGTTTATTATTATTTCATTTTAGTTTATTTTTTTCTATGGTTTATTATTATTATTAGTTTTTTTATTATTATTTAGTTTATTCATTTAGTTAGGGTTTAGTTATTTAGTTATTTATTCGTTAGTTTATTATTAGTTTATTAGTTTAGTTAGTTAGTTATTAGTTATTATTATTATTATTATTATTTTAGTTATCGTTAGTTAATTTTATAATAATAAT